>JABXNX010003580.1:0-26808 GCA_014843695.1 Archivesica marissinica | reverse complement strand
CTGGCAGTATTTGATTTTACACAGTGGATGTGGATTTCTCCTGGCAGTATTTGATTTTACATAGGATGTGGATTTCTCCTGGCAGTATTTGATTTTACACAGTAGGATGTGGATTTTTGGGTTTTGATTTTACACAGTAGGATGTGGATTTCTCCTGGCAGTATTTGATTTTACACAGTTAGATGTTTATTTATCATGGCAGTATTTGTTTGTGGATTTTACTGGATATTTGTAGGGTGTGGATTTCTCATGGCAGTATTTGATTTACAGTAATGTGGATTTCTCATGGTTGTGTGGGTTGGTTTTTGGTATTTCATTTACACAGTGGGTTTTGGGGTTTGTGTAGGATGTGGATTTTCCTGGCAGTATTTCATTTTAAACAGGGATGTGGATTTCTTCCTGGCAGTTGATTGTAGGATTGGATTTCTCCTGGCAGTATTTGATTTTACACAGGATGTTGATTTCTCCTGGCAGATTTGTGGTGTGGATTTTACTGGCAGTATTTGTGGATGTGTATTTCTCCTTGCTGTTTTTGATTTTACACAGTATGATGTGGATTTCTCCTGTAAGTATTTGATTTTACACAGTAGGATGTGGATTTCTCCTTGTTGTATTTGTAGGGTGTGGATTTCTCCTGGCAGTATTTGATTTTACACAGTATGATGTGGATTTCTCCTGGCAGTATTGTAGGATTTGGATTCTGCGGCAGTATTGTAGGATGTGGATTTCTGCTGGCAGTATTTGTAGGATGGATTCTCCTGGCAGTATTTGTAGGATGTGGATTCTCGTATTTGTAGGATGTGGATTTCTCCTGGCAGTATTTGTAGGATGTGGATTTCTCCTGGCAGTATATTTTTAGGATGTGGATTTCTCCTGGCAGTATTTGTAGTATGTGGATTTCTCCTGGCAGTATTCGATTTTACACAGTAGGATGTGGATTTCTCCTAGCAGTATTTGTAGAATGTGGATTTCTCCTGGCAGTATTTGATTTTACACAGTAGGATGTGGATTTCTCCTGGCAGTATTTGATTTTACACAGTAGGATGTGGATTTTTCATGGCAGTATTTGATTTTACACAGTAGGATGTGGATTTCTCCTGGCAGTATTTGTAGGATGTGGATTTCTTCTGGCAGTATTTGATTTTACACAGGATGTGGATTTCTCCTGGCAGTATTTGTAGGATGTGGATTTCTCCTGGCAGTATTTCATTTTACACAGGATGTGAATTTCTCCTGGCAGTATTTGTAGGATGTGGATTTCTCCTGGCAGTATTTGTAGGATGTGGATTTCTCCTGGCAGTATTTCATTTTACACAGAAGGATGTGGATTTCTCCTGGCAGTATTTGATTTTACATAGTAGGATGTGGATTTTTCCTAGCAGTATTTGTAGGATGTGGATTTCTCCTGGCAGTATTTCATTTTACACAGTATGATGTGGATTTCTCCTGGCAGTATTTGTTGGATGTACATTTCTCCTGGCAGTATTTGTAGGATGTGGATTTCTCCTGGCAGTATTTGATTTTACACAGAAAGATGTGGATTTCTCCTGGCAGTATTTGATTTTACACAGTAGGATGTGCATTTCTCCTGGCAGTATTTGTAGGATGTGGATTTCTCCTGGCAGTATTTCATTTTACACAGTATGATGTGGATTTCTCCTGGCAGTATTTGTAGGATGTGGATTTCTCCTGGCAGTATTTGATTTTACCCAGTAGGATGTGGATTTCTCCTGGTTGTATTTGATTTTACACAGTAGGATGTGGATCTGTCCTTGCAGAATTTGTAGGTTGTGGATTTCTCCTGGCAGTATTTGTAGGATGTGGATTTCTGCTGGCAGTATTTGTAGGATGTGGATTTCTGCTGGCAGAATTTGTAGGATGTGGATTTCTGCTGGCAGTATTTGTAGGATGTGGATTTCTCCTGGCAGTATTTGTAGGATGTGGATTTCTCCTGGCAGTATTTGTAGGATGTGGATTTCTCCTGGCAGTATTTCATTTTACACAGGATGTGGATTTCTCCTGTCAGTATTTGTAGGATGTGGATTTCTCCCGGCAGTATTTGTAGTATGTGGATTTCTGCTGGCAGAATTTGTAGGATGTGGATTTCTGCTGGCAGTATTTGTAGGATGTGGATTTCTCCTGGCAGTATTTGTAGTATGTGGATTTCTCCTGGCAGTATTTGATTTTACACAGTAGGATGTGGATTTCTCATGGCAGTATTTGATTTTACACAGTAGGATGTGGATTTCTCATGGCAGTATTTGATTTTACACAGTAGGATGTTGATTTCTCCGGGCAGTATTTGTAGTATGTGGATTTCTCCTGGCAATATTTGATTTTACACAGGATGTGGATTTCTCCTGGCAGTATTTGTAGTATGTGGATTTCTCCTGGCAGTATTTCATTTTACACAGTATGATGTGGATTTCTCCTGGCAGTATTTCATTTTACACAGAAGGATGTGGATTTCTCCTGGCAGTATTTGATTTTACATAGTAGGATGTGGATTTTTCCTGGCAGTATTTGTAGGATGTGGATTTCTCCTGGCAGTATTTCATTTTACACAGTATGATGTGGATTTCTCCTGGCAGTATTTGTTGGATGTACATTTCTCCTGGCAGTATTTGTAGGATGTGGATTTCTCCTGGCAGTATTTGATTTTACACAGAAAGATGTGGATTTCTCCTGGCAGTATTTGATTTTACACAGTAGGATGTGCATTTCTCCTGGCAGTATTTGTAGGATGTGGATTTCTCCTGGCAGTATTTCATTTTACACAGTATGATGTGGATTTCTCCTGGCAGTATTTGATTTTACACAGTAGGATGTGGATTTCTCCTGGCAGTATTTGATTTTACACAGTAGGATGTGGATTTCTCCTGGTTGTATTTGATTTTACACAGTAGGATGTGGATTTCTCCTGGCAGTATTTGATTTTACACAGTAGGATGTGGATTTCTCCTGGTTGTATTTGATTTTACACAGTAGGATGTGGATTTCTCCTGGCAGTATTTGATTTTACACAGGATGTGGATTTCTCCTGGCAGTATTTGATTTTACACAGTAGGATGTGGATTTCTCCTGGCAGTATTTGATTTTACACAGTAGGATGTGGATTTCTCCTGGCAGTATTTGATTTTACACAGTAGGATGTGGATTTCTCCTGGCAGTATTTGATTTTACACAGTAGGATGTGGATTTCTCCTGGCAGTATTTGATTTTACACAGTAGGATGTGGATTTCTCCTGGCAGTATTTGATTTTACACAGTAGGATGTGGATTTCTCCTGGCAGTATTTCATTTTACACAGTAGGATGTGGATTTCTCCTGGCAGTATTTGTAGGATGTGGATTTCTCCTGGCAGTATTTGAGGATTGGTTTCTCTGGTTGTAGATTTTTAGAGGATGTGGATTTCTCCTGGCAGTATTTGTAGGATGTGGATTTCTCCTGGCAGTATTTGTAGGATGTGGATTTCTCCTGGCAGTATTTGTAGGATGTGGATTTCTCCTGGCAGTATTTCATTTTACACAGGATGTGGATTTCTCCTGTCAGTATTTGTAGGATGTGGATTTCTCCTGGCAGTATTTGTAGGATGTGGATTTCTCCTGGCAATATTTCATTTTACACAGAAGGATGTGGATTTCTCCTGGCAGTATTTGATTTTACACAGTAGGATGTGGATTTCTCCTGGCAGTATTTGTAGGATGTGGATTTCTCCCGGCAGTATTTGTAGTATGTGGATTTCTGCTGGCAGAATTTGTAGGATGTGGATTTCTGCTGGCAGTATTTGTAGGATGTGGATTTCTCCTGGCAGTATTTGTAGTATGTGGATTTCTCCTGGCAGTATTTGATTTTACACAGTAGGATGTGGATTTCTCATGGCAGTATTTGATTTTACACAGTAGGATGTGGATTTCTCCATGGCAGTATTTGATTTTACACAGTAGGATGTTGATTTCTCCTGGCAGTATTTGTAGTATGTGGATTTCTCCTGGCATAATTTTATTTTACACAGGAGATGTGGATTTCTCCTGGCAGTATTTGTAGGATGTGGATTTCTCCTGGCAGTATTTGTAGGATGTGGATTTCTCCTGGCAGTATTTGTAGTATGTGGATTTCTCCTGGCAGTATTTGATTTTACATAGTAGGATGTGGATTTTTCCTGGCATTATTTGTAGGATGTGGATTTCTTCTGGCAGTATTTCATTTTACACAGTGGGATGTGGATTTCTCCTGGCAGTATTTGTTGGATGTACATTTCTCCTTTCTCCTGGCAGTATTTGTAGGATGTGGATTTCTCCTGGCAGTATTTGATTTTACACAGAAAGATGTGGATTTCTCCTGGCAGTATTTGATTTTACACAGTAGGATGTGCATTTCTCCTGGCAGTATTTGTAGGATGTGGATTTCTCCTGGCAGTATTTCATTTTACACAGTATGATGTGGATTTCTCCTGGCAGTATTTGTAGGATGTGGATTTCTCCTGGCAGTATTTGATTTTACACTGTAGGATGTGGATTTCTCCTGGTTGTATTTGATTTTACACAGTAGGATGTGGATCTGTCTTGGCAGAATTTGTAGGTTGTGGATTTCTCCTGGCAGTATTTGTAGGATGTGGATTTCTGCTGGCAGTATTTGTAGGATGTGGATTTCTGCTGGCAGAATTTGTAGGATGTGGATTTCTGCTGGCAGTATTTGTAGGATGTGGATTTCTCCTGGCAGTATTTGTAGGATGTGGATTTCTCCTGGCAGTATTTGTGGTGTGGTTTTTGGAGTATTTGTAGGATGTGGATTTCTCCTGGCAGTATTTCATTTTACACAGGATGTGGATTTCTCCTGTCAGTATTTGTAGGATGTGGATTTCTCCTGGCAGTATTTGTAGAATGTGGATTTCTCCTGGCAATATTTCATTTTACACAGAAGGATGTGGATTTCTCCTGGCAGTATTTGATTTTACACAGTAGGATGTGGATTTCTCCTGGCAGTATTTGTAGGATGTGGATTTCTCCCGGCAGTATTTGTAGTATGTGGATTTCTGCTGGCAGAATTTGTAGGATGTGGATTTCTGCTGGCAGTATTTGTAGGATGTGGATTTCTCCTGGCAGTATTTGTAGTATGTGGATTTCTCCTGGCAGTATTTGATTTTACACAGTAGGATGTGGATTTCTAATGGCAGTATTTGATTTTACACAGTAGGATGTTGATTTCTCCGGGCAGTATTTGTAGTATGTGGATTTCTCCTGGCAGTATTTCATTTTACACAGGATGTGGATTTCTCCTGGCAGTATTTGTAGGATTTGGATTCCTCCTGGCAGTATTTCATTTTACACAGGATGTGGATTTCTCCTGGCAGTATTTGTAGGATGTGGATTTCTCCTGGCAGTATTTGTAGGATGTGGATTTCTCCTGGCAGTATTTGATTTTACACAGAAGGATGTGGATTTCTCCTGGCAGTATTTGTAGTATGTGGATTTCTCCTGGCAGTATTCGATTTTACACAGTAGGATGTGGATTTCTCCTAGCAGTATTTGTAGAATGTGGATTTCTCCTGGCAGTATTTGATTTTACACAGTATGATGTGGATTTCTCCTGGCAGTATTTGTTTTGTGGTGTGGTTTTTTGGGTTTTGTTTTGTAGGATGTGGATTTCTCCTGGCAGTATTTGTAGGATGTGGATTTCTTCTGGCAGTATTTGATTTTACACAGGATGTGGATTTCTCCTGGCAGTATTTGTAGGATGTGGATTTCTCCTGGCAGTATTTCATTTTACACAGGATGTGGATTTCTCCTGTCAGTATTTGTAGGATGTGGATTTCTCCTGGCAGTATTTGTAGGATGTGGATTTCTCCTGGCAGTATTTCATTTTACACAGAAGGATGTGGATTTCTCCTGGCAGTATTTGATTTTACATAGTAGGATGTGGATTTTTCCTGGCAGTATTTGTAGGATGTGGATTTCTCCTGGCAGTATTTCATTTTACACAGTATGATGTGGATTTCTCCTGGCAGTATTTGTAGGATGTAGATTTCTCCTGGCAGTATTTGTAGGATGTGGATTTCTCCTGGCAGTATTTGTTTTAGGATGTGGATTTCTCCTGGCAGTATTTGATTTTGTAGGATGTGTTTTGGGTTTGGTGTGGTTTTTGGGTTTTGTGTGTGGTTTTGGGTTTTGTAGGATGTGGATTTCTCCTGGCAGTATTTGTAGGATGTGGATTTCTCCTGGCAGTATTTGATTTTACACAGTAGGATGTGGATTTCTCCTGGCAGTATTTGATTTTACACAGTAGGATGTGGATTTCTCCTGGCAGTATTTGTAGGATGTGGATTTCTCCTGGCAGTATTTATTTTACACAGTAGGATGTGGATTTCTCCTGGCAGTATTTGATTTTACACAGTAGGATGTGGATTTCTCCTGGCAGTATTTGTAGGATGTGGATTTCTCCTGGGTTTTTTTTGGGGTTTTGTGTGTGGATGTGGATTTCTGCTGGCAGTATTTGTAGGATGTGGATTTCTCCTGGCAGTATTTATTTTACACAGTAGGATGTGGATTTCTCCTGGCAGTATTTGATTTTACACAGTAGGATGTGGATTTCTCCTGGCAGTATTTGATTTTACACAGTAGGATGTGGATTTCTCCTGGCAGTATTTGTAGTATGTGGATTTCTCCTGGCAGTATTTGATTTTACACAGTGGATGTGGATTTCTCCTGGCAGTATTTGTGGTTGGTTTTGGGTTTGGTTTTTGGGTTTTTTTTGTTTAGGATGTGGATTTCTCCTGGCAGTATTTGATTTTATAGGATGTGGATTTCTCCTGGCAGTATTTGTAGGATGTGGATTTCTGCTGGCAGTATTTGTAGGATGTGGATTTCTGCTGGCAGTATTTGTAGGATGTGGATTTCTCCTGGCAGTATTTGTAGGATGTGGATTCAGTATTGTAGGATTGGATTTCCCTGGCAGTATTTGTTGTACCATGTAGGATGTGGATTTCTCCTGGCAGTATTTGTAGTATGTGGATTTCTCCTGGCAGTATTCGATTTTACACAGTAGGATGTGGATTTCTCCTAGCAGTATTTGTAGAATGTGGATTTCTCCTGGCAGTATTTGATTTTACACAGTAGGATGTGGATTTCTCCTGGCAGTATTTGATTTTACACAGTAGGATGTGGATTTCTCATGGCAGTATTTGATTTTACACAGTAGGATGTGGATTTCTCCTGGCAGTATTTGTAGTATGTGGATTTCTCCTGGCAGTATTTGATTTTACACAGGATGTGGATTTCTCCTGGCAGTATTTGTAGGATGTGGATTTCTCCTGGCAGTATTTCATTTTACACAGGATGTGGATTTCTCCTGGCAGTATTTGTAGGATGTGGATTTCTCCTGGCAGTATTTGTAGGATGTGGATTTCTCCTGGCAGTATTTCATTTTACACAGAAGGATGTGGATTTCTCCTGGCAGTATTTGATTTTACATAGTAGGATGTGGATTTTTCCTGGCAGTATTTGTAGGATGTGGATTTCTCCTGGCAGTATTTCATTTTACACAGTATGATGTGGATTTCTCCTGGCAGTATTTGTTGGATGTACATTTCTCCTGGCAGTATTTGTAGGATGTGGATTTCTCCTGGCAGTATTTGATTTTACACAGAAAGATGTGGATTTCTCCTGGCAGTATTTGATTTTACACAGTAGGATGTGCATTTCTCCTGGCAGTATTTGTAGGATGTGGATTTCTCCTGGCAGTATTTGTAGGATGTGGATTTCTCCTGGCAGTATTTCATTTTACACAGTATGATGTGGATTTCTCCTGGCAGTATTTGTTGGATGTACATTTCTCCTGGCAGTATTTGTAGGATGTGGATTTCTCCTGGCAGTATTTGATTTTACACAGAAAGATGTGGATTTCTCCTGGCAGTATTTGATTTTACACAGTAGGATGTGCATTTCTCCTGGCAGTATTTGTAGGATGTGGATTTCTCCTGGCAGTATTTCATTTTACACAGTATGATGTGGATTTCTCCTGGCAGTATTTGTAGGATGTGGATTTCTCCTGGCAGTATTTGATTTTACACTGTAGGATGTGGATTTCTCCTGGTTGTATTTGATTTTACACAGTAGGATGTGGATCTGTCCTGGCAGAATTTGTAGGTTGTGGATTTCTCCTGGCAGTATTTGTAGGATGTGGATTTCTGCTGGCAGTATTTGTAGGATGTGGATTTCTGCTGGCAGAATTTGTAGGATGTGGATTTCTGCTGGCAGTATTTGTAGGATGTGGATTTCTCCTGGCAGTATTTGTAGGATGTGGATTTCTCCTGGCAGTATTTGTAGGATGTGGATTTCTCCTGGCAGTATTTCATTTTACACAGGATGTGGATTTCTCCTGTCAGTATTTGTAGGATGTGGATTTCTCCTGGCAGTATTTGTAGAATGTGGATTTCTCCTGGCAATATTTCATTTTACACAGAAGGATGTGGATTTCTCCTGGCAGTATTTGATTTTACACAGTAGGATGTGGATTTCTCCTGGCAGTATTTGTAGGATGTGGATTTCTCCCGGCAGTATTTGTAGTATGTGGATTTCTGCTGGCAGAATTTGTAGGATGTGGATTTCTGCTGGCAGTATTTGTAGGATGTGGATTTCTCCTGGCAGTATTTGTAGTATGTGGATTTCTCCTGGCAGTATTTGATTTTACACAGTAGGATGTGGATTTCTAATGGCAGTATTTGATTTTACACAGTAGGATGTTGATTTCTCCGGGCAGTATTTGTAGTATGTGGATTTCTCCTGGCAGTATTTCATTTTACACAGGATGTGGATTTCTCCTGGCAGTATTTGTAGGATTTGGATTTCTCCTGGCAGTATTTCATTTTACACAGGATGTGGATTTCTCCTGGCAGTATTTGTAGGATGTGGATTTCTCCTGGCAGTATTTGTAGGATGTGGATTTCTCCTGGCAGTATTTGATTTTACACAGAAGGATGTGGATTTCTCCTGGCAGTATTTGTAGTATGTGGATTTCTCCTGGCAGTATTCGATTTTACACAGTAGGATGTGGATTTCTCCTAGCAGTATTTGTAGAATGTGGATTTCTCCTGGCAGTATTTGATTTTACACAGTAGGATGTGGATTTCTCCTGGCAGTATTTGATTTTACACAGTAGGATGTGGATTTCTCATGGCAGTATTTGATTTTACACAGTAGGATGTGGATTTCTCCTGGCAGTATTTGTAGTATGTGGATTTCTCCTGGCAGTATTTGATTTTACACAGGATGTGGATTTCTCCTGGCAGTATTTGTAGGATGTGGATTTCTCCTGGCAGTATTTCATTTTACACAGGATGTGGATTTCTCCTGGCAGTATTTGTAGGATGTGAATTTCTCCTGGCAGTATTTGTAGGATGTGGATTTCTCCTGGCAGTATTTCATTTTACACAGAAGGATGTGGATTTCTCCTGGCAGTATTTGATTTTACATAGTAGGATGTGGATTTTTCCTGGCAGTATTTGTAGGATGTGGATTTCTCCTGGCAGTATTTCATTTTACACAGTATGATGTGGATTTCTCCTGGCAGTATTTGTTGGATGTACATTTCTCCTGGCAGTATTTGTGGGATGTGGATTTCTCCTGGCAGTATTTGATTTTACACAGAAAGATGTGGATTTCTCCTGGCAGTATTTGATTTTACACAGTAGGATGTGCATTTCTCCTGGCAGTATTTGTAGGATGTGGATTTCTCCTGGCAGTATTTGTAGGATGTGGATTTCTCCTGGCAGTATTTCATTTTACACAGTATGATGTGTATTTCTCCTGGCAGTATTTGTTGGATGTACATTTCTCCTGGCAGTATTTGTAGGATGTGGATTTCTCCTGGCAGTATTTGATTTTACACAGAAAGATGTGGATTTCTCCTGGCAGTATTTGATTTTACACAGTAGGATGTGCATTTCTCCTGGCAGTATTTGTAGGATGTGGATTTCTCCTGGCAGTATTTCATTTTACACAGTATGATGTGGATTTCTCCTGGCAGTATTTGTAGGATGTGGATTTCTCCTGGCAGTATTTGATTTTACACTGTAGGATGTGGATTTCTCCTGGTTGTATTTGATTTTACACAGTAGGATGTGGATCTGTCCTGGCAGAATTTGTAGGTTGTGGATTTCTCCTGGCAGTATTTGTAGGATGTGGATTTCTGCTGGCAGTATTTGTAGGATGTGGATTTCTGCTGGCAGAATTTGTAGGATGTGGATTTCTGCTGGCAGTATTTGTAGGATGTGGATTTCTCCTGGCAATATTTGTAGGATGTGGATTTCTCCTGGCAGTATTTCATTTTACACAGGATGTGGATTTCTCCTGTCAGTATTTGTAGGATGTGGATTTCTCCTGGCAGTATTTGTAGAATGTGGATTTCTCCTGGCAATATTTCATTTTACACAGAAGGATGTGGATTTCTCCTGGCAGTATTTGATTTTACACAGTAGGATGTGGATTTCTCCTGGCAGTATTTGTAGGATGTGGATTTCTCCTGGCAGTATTTGATTTTACACAGTAGGATGTGGATTTCTCCTGGCAGTATTTGTAGGATGTGGATTTCTCCTGGCAGTATTTGTAGGATGTGGATTTCTCCCGGCAGTATTTGTAGTATGTGGATTTCTGCTGGCAGAATTTGTAGGATGTGGATTTCTGCTGGCAGTATTTGTAGGATGTGGATTTCTCCTGGCAGTATTTGTAGTATGTGGATTTCTCCTGGCAGTATTTGATTTTACACAGTAGGATGTGGATTTCTCATGGCAGTATTTGATTTTACACAGTAGGATGTGGATTTCTCATGGCAGTATTTGATTTTACACAGTAGGATGTTGATTTCTCCGGGCAGTATTTGTAGTATGTGGATTTCTCCTGGCAGTATTTCATTTTACACAGGATGTGGATTTCTCCTGGCAGTATTTGTAGGATTTGGATTTCTCCTGGCAGTATTTCATTTTACACAGGATGTGGATTTCTCCTGGCAGTATTTGTAGGATGTGGATTTCTCCTGGCAGTATTTGTAGTATGTGGATTTCTCCTGGCAGTATTTGATTTTACACAGTAGGATGTGGATTTCTCCTAGCAGTATTTGTAGGATGTGGATTTCTCCTGGCAGTATTTGATTTTACACAGTAGGATGTGGATTTCTCCTGGCAGTATTTGATTTTACACAGTAGGATGTGGATTTCTCATGGCAGTATTTGATTTTACACAGTAGGATGTGGATTTCTCCTGGCAATATTTGTAGTATGTGGATTTCTCCTGGCAGTATTTGATTTTACACAGGATGTGGATTTCTCCTGGCAGTATTTGTAGGATGTGGATTTCTCCTGGCAGTATTTCATTTTACACAGGATGTGGATTTCTCCGGGCAGTATTTGTAGGATGTGGATTTCTCCTGGCAGTATTTTTTTGTAGGATGTGGATTTCTCCTGGCAGTATTTCATTTTACACAGTAGGATGTGGATTTCTCCTGGCAGTATTTCATTTTACACAGTAGGATGTGGATTTCTCCTGGCAGTATTTGTAGGATGTGGATTTCTCCTGGCAGTATTTGTAGGATGTGGATTTCTGCTGGCAGTATTTGTAGGATGTGGATTTCTCCTGGCAGTATTTGATTTTACACAGGATGTGGATTTCTCCTGGCAGTATTTGTAGGATGTGGATTTCTCCTGGCAGTATTTATTTTACACAGTAGGATGTGGATTTCTCCTGGCAGTATTTGTAGGATGTGGATTTCTCCTGGCAGTATTTGTAGTATGTGGATTTCTCCTGGCAGTATTTGATTTTACACAGTAGGATGTGGATTTCTCCTGGCAGTATTTGAGTGTGGATTTCTCCTGGCAGTATTTGTAGTATGTGGATTTCTCCTGGCAGTATTTGATTTTACACAGTAGGATGTGGATTTCTCCTGGCAGTATTTGATTTTACACAGTAGGATGTGGATTTCTCCTGGCAGTATTTGATTTTACATAGGATGTGGATTTCTCCTGGCAGTATTTGATTTTACACAGTAGGATGTGGATTTCTCCTGGCAGTATTTGATTTTACACAGTAGGATGTGGATTTCTCCTGGCAGTATTTGATTTTACACAGTAGGATGTGGATTTCTCCTGGCAGTATTTGATTTTACACAGTAGGATGTGGATTTCTCCTGGCAGTATTTGTAGGATGTGGATTTCTCCTGGCAGTATTTGTAGTATGTGGATTTCTCCTGGCAGTATTTGATTTTACACAGTAGGATGTGGATTTCTCCTGGCAGTATTTGTAGGATGTGGATTTCTCCTGGCAGTATTTGTAGTATGTGGATTTCTCCTGGCAGTATTTGATTTTACACATAGGATGTGGATTTCTCCTGGCAGTATTTGATTTTACACAGTAGGATGTGGATTTCTCCTGGCAGTATTTGATTTTACACAGTAGGATGTGGATTTCTCCTGGCAGTATTTGTAGGATGTGGATTTCTCCTGGCAGTATTTGTAGTATGTGGATTTTTCCTGGCAGTATTAGATTTTACACAGTAGGATGTGGATTTCTCCTGGCAATATTTGTAGGATGTGGATTTCTCCTGGCAGTATTTGTAGTATGTGGATTTCTCCTGGCAGTATTTGATTTTACACAGTAGGATGTGGATTTCTCCTGGCAGTATTTGTAGGATGTGAATATCTCCTGGCAGTATTTCATTTTACACAGTAGGATGTGGATTTCTCCTGGCAGTATTTCATTTTACACAGTAGGATGTGGATTTCTCCTGGCAGTATTTGTAGGATGTATATATCTCCTGGCAGTTTTTCATTTTACACAGTAGAATGTGGATTTCTCCTGGCAGTATTTGATTTTACACAGTAGGATGTGGATTTCTCCTGGCAGTATTTGTAGGATGTGGATTTCTCCTGGCAGTATTTGATTTTACACAGTAGGATGTGGATTTCTCCTGGTTGTGTTTCATTTTACACAGTAGGATGTGGATTTCTCCTAGCAGTATTTTATTTTACACAGGATGTGGATTTCTCCTGGCAGTATTTGTAGGATGTGGATTTCTCCAGGCAGAATTTCATTTTACAATGTAGGATGTGGATTTCTCCTGGCAGTATTTGTAGAATGTGGATATCTCCTGGCAGTATTTGTAGGATGTAGATTTCTCCTGGCAGTATTAGTAGTATGTGGATTTCTCCTGGCAGTATTTGATTTTACACAGTAGGATGTGGATTTCTCCTGGCAGTATTTGTAGGATGTGGATTTATCCTGGCAGTATTTGTAGTATGTGGATTTCTCCTGGCAGTATTTGATTTTACACAGTAGGATGTGGATTTCTCTTGGTTGTATTTCATTTTACACAGTAGGATGTGGATTTCTCCTGGCAGTATTTGTAGAATGTGGATTTCTCCTGGCAGTATTTGTAGGATGTAGATTTCTCCTGGCAGTATGTGTAGTATGTTGATTTCTCCTGGTAGTATTTGATTTTACACAGTAGGATGTGGATTTCTCCTGGCAGTATTTGTAGGATGTGGATTTCTCCTGGCAGTATTTGTAGTATGTGGATTTCTCCTGGCAGTATTTGATTTTACACAGTAGGATGTGAATTTCTCCTGGCAGTATTTGATTTTACACAGTAGGATGTGGATTTCTCCTGGCAGTATTTGTAGATGTGGATTTTCCTGCAGTATTTGATTTTACACAGTAGGATGTGGATTTCTCCTGGCAGTATTTGATTTTACACAGTAGGATGTGGATTTCTCCTGGCAGTATTTGTAGGATGTGGATTTCTCCTGGCAGTATTTTTAGGATGTGTTGTTTTTTGTGGATGTGGATTTCTCCTGGCAGTATTGTAGGATGTGGATTTCTCCTGGCAGTTTTTAGGATGTGGATTTCTCCTGGCAGTATTTGTAGGATGTGGATTTCTCCTGGCAGTATTTGATTTTACACAGTAGGATGTGGATTTCTCCTGGCAGTATTTGATTTTACACAGTAGGATGTGGATTTCTCCTGGCAGTATTTGATTTTACACAGTAGGATGTGGATTTCTCCTGGCAGTATTTGATTTTACACAGTAGGATGTGGATTTCTCCTGGCAGTATTTGATTTTACACAGTAGGATGTGGATTTCTCCTGGCAGTATTTATTTTACACAGTAGATGTGGATTTCTCCTGGCAGTATTTGTAGGATGTGGATTTCTCCTGGCAGTATTTGTAGTATGTGGATTTCTCCTGGCAGTATTTATTTTGTAGGATGTGGATTTCTCCTGGCAGTATTTGTAGGATGTGGATTTCTCCTGGCAGTATTTGTAGTATGTGGATTTCTCCTGGCAGTATTTGATTTTACACAGTAGGATGTGAATTTCTCATGGCAGTATTTGATTTTACACAGTAGGATGTGGATTTCTCCTGGCAGTATTTGTAGGATGTGGATTTCTCCTGGCAGTATTTGTAGGATGTGGATTTCTCCTGGCAGTATTTGTAGTATGTGGATTTATCCTGGCAGTATTTGATTTTACACAGTAGGATGTGGATTTCTCCTAGCAGTATTCGTAGGATGTGGATTTCTCCTGGCAGTATTTGATTGTACACAGTAGGATGTGGATTTCTCATGGCAGTATTTGATTTTACACAGTAGGATGTGGATTTCTCATGGCAGTATTTGTAGGATGTGGATTTCTCCTGGCAGTATTTGATTTTACACAGTAGGATGTGGATTTCTCCTGGTTGTATTTCATTTTACACAGTAGGATGTGGATTTCTCCTGGCAGTATTTGTAGTATGTGGATTTCTCCTGGCAGTATTTGATTTTACAGAGCAGGATGTGGATTTCTCCTGGCAGTATTTGATTTTACACAGTAGGATGTGGATTTCTCCTTGCAGTATTTGTATTATGTGGATTTCTCATGGCAGTATTTGATTTTACACAGGATGTGGATTTCTCCTAGCAGTATTTGTAGGATGTGGATTTCTCCTGGCAGTATTTCATTTTACACAGGATGTGGATTTCTCCTGTCAGTATTTGTAGGATGTGGATTTCTCCTGGCAGTATTTGTAGGATGTGGATTTCTCCTGGCAATATTTCATTTTACACAGAAGGATGTGGATTTCTCCTGGCAGTATTTGATTTTACACAGTAGGATGTGGATTTCTCCTGGCAGTATTTGTAGGATGTGGATTTCTCCCGGCAGTATTTGTAGTATGTGGATTTCTGCTGGCAGAATTTGTAGGATGTGGATTTCTGCTGGCAGTATTTGTAGGATGTGGATTTCTCCTGGCAGTATTTGTAGTATGTGGATTTCTCCTGGCAGTATTTGATTTTACACAGTAGGATGTGGATTTCTCATGGCAGTATTTGATTTTACACAGTAGGATGTGGATTTCTCCTGGCAGTATTTGTAGGATGTGGATTTCTCCTGGCAGTATTTGTAGGATGTGGATTTCTCCTGGCAGTATTTGTAGTATGTGGATTTATCCTGGCAGTATTTGATTTTACACAGTAGGATGTGGATTTCTCCTAGCAGTATTCGTAGGATGTGGATTTCTCCTGGCAGTATTTGATTGTACACAGTAGGATGTGGATTTCTCATGGCAGTATTTGATTTTACACAGTAGGATGTGGATTTCTCATGGCAGTATTTGTAGGATGTGGATTTCTCCTGGCAGTATTTGATTTTACACAGTAGGATGTGGATTTCTCCTGGTTGTATTTCATTTTACACAGTAGGATGTGGATTTCTCCTGGCAGTATTTGTAGTATGTGGATTTCTCCTGGCAGTATTTGATTTTACAGAGTAGGATGTGGATTTCTCCTGGCAGTATTTGATTTTACACAGTAGGATGTGGATTTCTCCTTGCAGTATTTGTATTATGTGGATTTCTCATGGCAGTATTTGATTTTACACAGGATGTGGATTTCTCCTGGCAGTATTTGTAGGATGTGGATTTCTCCTGGCAGTATTTCATTTTACACAGGATGTGGATTTCTCCTGGCAGTATTTGTAGGATGTGGATTTCTCCTGGCAGTATTTGTAGGATGTGGATTTCTCCTGGCAATATTTCATTTTACACAGAAGGATGTGGATTTCTCCTGGCAGTATTTGATTTTACACAGTAGGATGTGGATTTCTCCTGGCAGTATTTGTAGGATGTGGATTTCTCCCGGCAGTATTTGTAGTATGTGGATTTCTCCTGGCAGTATTTGTAGGATGTGGATTTCTCCTGGCAGTATTTGATTTTACACAGTAGGATGTGGATTTCTCATGGCAGTATTTGATTTTACACAGTAGGATGTGGATTTCTCATGGCAGTATTTGATTTTACACAGTAGGATGTTGATTTCTCCTGGCAGTATTTGTAGTATGTGGATTTCTCCTGGCAATATTTGATTTTACACAGGATGTGGATTTCTCCTGGCAGTATTTGTAGGATGTGGATTTCTCCTGGCAGTATTTCATTTTACACAGGATGTGGATTTCTCCTGGCAGTATTTGTAGGATTTGGATTTCTCCTGGCAGTATTTCATTTTACACAGGATGTGGATTTCTCCTGGCAGTATTTGTAGGATGTGGATTTCTCCTGGCAGTATTTGTAGGATGTGGATTTCTCCTGGCAGTATTTTATTTTACACAGAAGGATGTGGATTTCTCCTGGCAGTATTTGATTTTACACAGTAGGATGTGGATTTCTCCTGGCAGTATTTGTAGGATGTGGATTTCTCCTGGCAGTATTTCATTTTACACAGTATGATGTGGATTTCTCCTGGCAGTATTTGTAGGATTTGGATTTCTGCTGGCAGTATTTGTAGGATGTGGATTTCTGCTGGCAGTATTTGTAGGATGTGGATTTCTCCTGGCAGTATTTCATTTTACAGAGTAGGATGTGGATTTCTCCTGGCAGTATTTGATTTTACACAGTAGGATGTGGATTTCTCCTGGTTGTATTTCATTTTACACAGTAGGATGTGGATTTCTCCTGGCAGTATTTGTAGTATGTGGATTTCTCCTGGCAGTATTTGATTTTACAGAGTAGGATGTGGATTTCTCCTGGCAGTATTTGATTTTACACAGTAGGATGTGGATTTCTCCTTGCAGTATTTGTATTATGTGGATTTCTCATGGCAGTATTTGATTTTACACAGGATGTGGATTTCTCCTGGCAGTATTTGTAGGATGTGGATTTCTCCTGGCAGTATTTCATTTTACACAGGATGTGGATTTCTCCTGTCAGTATTTGTAGGATGTGGATTTCTCCTGGCAGTATTTGTAGAATGTGGATTTCTCCTGGCAATATTTCATTTTACACAGAAGGATGTGGATTTCTCCTGGCAGTATTTGATTTTACACAGTAGGATGTGGATTTCTCCTGGCAGTATTTGTAGGATGTGGATTTCTCCCGGCAGTATTTGTAGTATGTGGATTTCTGCCTGCAGAATTTGTAGGATGTGGATTTCTGCTGGCAGTATTTGTAGGATGTGGATTTCTCCTGGCAGTATTTGTAGTATGTGGATTTCTCCTGGCAGTATTTGATTTTACACAGTAGGATGTGGATTTCTCATGGCAGTATTTGATTTTACACAGTAGGATGTGGATTTCTCATGGCAGTATTTGATTTTACACAGTAGGATGTTGATTTCTCCTGGCAGTATTTGTAGTATGTGGATTTCTCCTGGCAATATTTGATTTTACACAGGATGTGGATTTCTCCTGGCAGTATTTGTAGGATGTGGATTTCTCCTGGCAGTATTTCATTTTACACAGGATGTGGATTTCTCCTGGCAGTATTTGTAGGATGTGGATTTCTCCTGGCAGTATTTGTAGGATGTGGATTTCTCCTGGCAGTATTATTTTACACAGAGGATGTGGATTTCTCCTGGCAGTATTTGATTTTACACAGTAGGATGTGGATTTCTCCTGGCAGTATTTGTAGGATGTGGATTTCTCCTGGCAGTATTTGATTTTACACAGTAGGATGTGGATTTCTCCTGGTAGTATTTCATTTTACACAGTAGGATGTGGATTTCTCCTGGCAGTATTTGTAGGATGTGGATTTCTCCTGGCAGTATTTGATTTTACACAGTAGGATGTGGATTTCTCCTGGCAGTATTTGATTTTACACAGTAGGATGTGGATTTCTCCTGGCAGTATTTGTAGTATGTGGATTTCTCCTGGCAGTATTTGATTTTACACAGGATGTGGATTTCTCCTGGCAGTATTTGTAGGATGTGGATTTCTCCTGGCAGTATTTCATTTTACACAGGATGTGGATTTCTCCTGGCAGTATTTGTAGGATGTGGATTTCTCCTGGCAGTATTTGTAGGATGTGGATTTCTCCTGGCAGTATTTCATTTTACACAGAAGGATGTGGATTTCTCCTGGCAGTATTTGATTTTACACAGTAGGATGTGGATTTCTCCTGGCAGTATTTGTAGGATGTGGATTTCTCCCGGCAGTATTTGTAGTATGTGGATTTCTGCTGGCAGAATTTGTAGGATGTGGATTTCTGCTGGCAGTATTTGTAGGATGTGGATTTCTCCTGGCAGTATTTGTAGTATGTGGATTTCTCCTGGCAGTATTTGATTTTACACAGTAGGATGTGGATTTCTCATGGCAGTATTTGATTTTACACAGTAGGATGTGGATTTCTCATGGCAGTATTTGATTTTACACAGTAGGATGTTGATTTCTCCGGGCAGTATTTGTAGTATGTGGATTTCTCCTGGCAGTATTTGTAGGATGTGGATTTCTCCTGGCAGTATTTCATTTTACACAGGATGTGGATTTCTCCTGGCAGTATTTGTAGGATTTGGATTTCTCCTGGCAGTATTTCATTTTACACAGGATGTGGATTTCTCCTGGCAGTATTTGTAGGATGTGGATTTCTCCTGGCAGTATTTCATTTTACACAGGATGTGGATTTCTCCTGGCAGTATTTGTAGGATTTGGATTTCTCCTGGCAGTATTTCATTTTACACAGGATGTGGATTTCTCCTGGCAGTATTTGTAGGATGTGGATTTCTCCTGGCAGTATTTGTAGGATGTGGATTTCTCCTGGCAGTATTTGTAGGATGTGGATTTCTCCTGGCAGTATTTGATTTTACACAGTAGGATGTGGATTTCTCCTGGCAGTATTTGTAGGATGTGGATTTCTCCTGGCAGTATTTCATTTTACACAGTATGATGTGGATTTCTCCTGGCAGTATTTGTAGGATTTGGATTTCTGCTGGCAGTATTTGTAGGATGTGGATTTCTGCTGGCAGTATTTGTAGGATGTGGATTTCTCCTGGCAGTATTTGTAGGATGTGGATTCAGTATTTGTAGGATGTGGATTTCTCCTGGCAGTATTTGTAGGATGTGGATTTCTCCTGGCAGTATTTGTAGGATGTGGATTTCTCCTGGCAGTATTTGTAGTATGTGGATTTCTCCTGGCAGTATTCGATTTTACACAGTAGGATGTGGATTTCTCCTAGCAGTATTTGTAGAATGTGGATTTCTCCTGGCAGTATTTGATTTTACACAGTAGGATGTGGATTTCTCCTGGCAGTATTTGATTTTACACAGTAGGATGTGGATTTTTCATGGCAGTATTTGATTTTACACAGTAGGATGTGGATTTCTCCTGGCAGTATTTGTAGGATGTGGATTTCTTCTGGCAGTATTTGATTTTACACAGGATGTGGATTTCTCCTGGCAGTATTTGTAGGATGTGGATTTCTCCTGGCAGTATTTCATTTTACACAGGATGTGAATTTCTCCTGGCAGTATTTGTAGGATGTGGATTTCTCCTGGCAGTATTTGTAGGATGTGGATTTCTCCTTGCAGTATTTCATTTTACACAGAAGGATGTGGATTTCTCCTGGCAGTATTTGATTTTACATAGTAGGATGTGGATTTTTCCTAGCAGTATTTGTAGGATGTGGATTTCTCCTGGCAGTATTTGTAGGATGTGGATTTCTCCTGGCAGTATTTGTAGGATGTGGATTTCTCCTGGCAGTATTTCATTTTACACAGTATGATGTGGATTTCTCCTGACAGTATTTGTAGGATGTGGATTTCTCCTGGCAGTATTTGATTTTACACTGTAGGATGTGGATTTCTCCTGGTTGTATTTGATTTTACACAGTAGGATGTGGATCTGTCCTGGCAGAATTTGTAGGTTGTGGATTTCTCCTGGCAGTATTTGTAGGATGTGGATTTCTGCTGGCAGTATTTGTAGGATGTGGATTTCTGCTGGCAGAATTTGTAGGATGTGGATTTCTGCTGGCAGTATTTGTAGGATGTGGATTTCTCCTGGCAGTATTTGTAGGATGTGGATTTCTCCTGGCAGTATTTGTAGGATGTGGATTTCTCCTGGCAGTATTTCATTTTACACAGGATGTGGATTTCTCCTGTCAGTATTTGTAGGATGTGGATTTCTCCTGGCAGTATTTGTAGAATGTGGATTTCTCCTGGCAATATTTCATTTTACACAGAAGGATGTGGATTTCTCCTGGCAGTATTTGATTTTACACAGTAGGATGTGGATTTCTCCTGGCAGTATTTGTAGGATGTGGATTTCTCCCGGCAGTATTTGTAGTATGTGGATTTCTGCTGGCAGAATTTGTAGGATGTGGATTTCTGCTGGCAGTATTTGTAGGATGTGGATTTCTCCTGGCAGTATTTGTAGTATGTGGATTTCTCCTGGCAGTATTTGATTTTACACAGTAGGATGTGGATTTCTAATGGCAGTATTTGATTTTACACAGTAGGATGTTGATTTCTCCGGGCAGTATTTGTAGTATGTGGATTTCTCCTGGCAGTATTTCATTTTACACAGGATGTGGATTTCTCCTGGCAGTATTTGTAGGATTTGGATTTCTCCTGGCAGTATTTCATTTTACACAGGATGTGGATTTCTCCTGGCAGTATTTGTAGGATGTGGATTTCTCCTGGCAGTATTTGTAGGATGTGGATTTCTCCTGGCAGTATTTGATTTTACACAGAAGGATGTGGATTTCTCCTGGCAGTATTTGTAGTATGTGGATTTCTCCTGGCAGTATTCGATTTTACACAGTAGGATGTGGATTTCTCCTAGCAGTATTTGTAGAATGTGGATTTCTCCTGGCAGTATTTGATTTTACACAGTAGGATGTGGATTTCTCCTGGCAGTATTTGATTTTACACAGTAGGATGTGGATTTCTCATGGCAGTATTTGATTTTACACAGTAGGATGTGGATTTCTCCTGGCAGTATTTGTAGTATGTGGATTTCTCCTGGCAGTATTTGATTTTACACAGGATGTGGATTTCTCCTGGCAGTATTTGTAGGATGTGGATTTCTCCTGGCAGTATTTCATTTTACACAGGATGTGGATTTCTCCTGGCAGTATTTGTAGGATGTGAATTTCTCCTGGCAGTATTTGTAGGATGTGGATTTCTCCTGGCAGTATTTCATTTTACACAGAAGGATGTGGATTTCTCCTGGCAGTATTTGATTTTACATAGTAGGATGTGGATTTTTCCTGGCAGTATTTGTAGGATGTGGATTTCTCCTGGCAGTATTTCATTTTACACAGTATGATGTGGATTTCTCCTGGCAGTATTTGTTGGATGTACATTTCTCCTGGCAGTATTTGTGGGATGTGGATTTCTCCTGGCAGTATTTGATTTTACACAGAAAGATGTGGATTTCTCCTGGCAGTATTTGATTTTACACAGTAGGATGTGCATTTCTCCTGGCAGTATTTGTAGGATGTGGATTTCTCCTGGCAGTATTTGTAGGATGTGGATTTCTCCTGGCAGTATTTCATTTTACACAGTATGATGTGTATTTCTCCTGGCAGTATTTGTTGGATGTACATTTCTCCTGGCAGTATTTGTAGGATGTGGATTTCTCCTGGCAGTATTTGATTTTACACAGAAAGATGTGGATTTCTCCTGGCAGTATTTGATTTTACACAGTAGGATGTGCATTTCTCCTGGCAGTATTTGTAGGATGTGGATTTCTCCTGGCAGTATTTCATTTTACACAGTATGATGTGGATTTCTCCTGGCAGTATTTGTAGGATGTGGATTTCTCCTGGCAGTATTTGATTTTACACTGTAGGATGTGGATTTCTCCTGGTTGTATTTGATTTTACACAGTAGGATGTGGATCTGTCCTGGCAGAATTTGTAGGTTGTGGATTTCTCCTGGCAGTATTTGTAGGATGTGGATTTCTGCTGGCAGTATTTGTAGGATGTGGATTTCTGCTGGCAGAATTTGTAGGATGTGGATTTCTGCTGGCAGTATTTGTAGGATGTGGATTTCTCCTGGCAGTATTTGTAGGATGTGGATTTCTCCTGGCAGTATTTGTAGGATGTGGATTTCTCCTGGCAGTATTTCATTTTACACAGGATGTGGATTTCTCCTGTCAGTATTTGTAGGATGTGGATTTCTCCTGGCAGTATTTGTAGAATGTGGATTTCTCCTGGCAATATTTCATTTTACACAGAAGGATGTGGATTTCTCCTGGCAGTATTTGATTTTACACAGTAGGATGTGGATTTCTCCTGGCAGTATTTGTAGGATGTGGATTTCTCCCGGCAGTATTTGTAGTATGTGGATTTCTGCTGGCAGAATTTGTAGGATGTGGATTTCTGCTGGCAGTATTTGTAGGATGTGGATTTCTCCTGGCAGTATTTGTAGTATGTGGATTTCTCCTGGCAGTATTTGATTTTACACAGTAGGATGTGGATTTCTCATGGCAGTATTTGATTTTACACAGTAGGATGTGGATTTCTCATGGCAGTATTTGATTTTACACAGTAGGATGTTGATTTCTCCGGGCAGTATTTGTAGTATGTGGATTTCTCCTGGCAGTATTTCATTTTACACAGGATGTGGATTTCTCCTGGCAGTATTTGTAGGATTTGGATTTCTCCTGGCAGTATTTCATTTTACACAGGATGTGGATTTCTCCTGGCAGTATTTGTAGGATGTGGATTTCTCCTGGCAGTATTTGTAGTATGTGGATTTCTCCTGGCAGTATTTGATTTTACACAGTAGGATGTGGATTTCTCCTAGCAGTATTTGTAGGATGTGGATTTCTCCTGGCAGTATTTGATTTTACACAGTAGGATGTGGATTTCTCCTGGCAGTATTTGATTTTACACAGTAGGATGTGGATTTCTCATGGCAGTATTTGATTTTACACAGTAGGATGTGGATTTCTCCTGGCAGTATTTGTAGTATGTGGATTTCTCCTGGCAGTATTTGATTTTACACAGGATGTGGATTTCTCCTGGCAGTATTTGTAGGATGTGGATTTCTCCTGGCAGTATTTCATTTTACACAGGATGTGGATTTCTCCGGGCAGTATTTGTAGGATGTGGATTTCTCCTGGCAGTATTTGTAGGATGTGGATTTCTCCTGGCAGTATTTCATTTTACACAGAAGGATGTGGATTTCTCCTGGCAGTATTTGATTTTACACAGTAGGATGTGGATTTCTCCTGGCAGTATTTGTAGGATGTGGATTTCTCCTGGCAGTATTTCATTTTACACAGTATGATGTGGATTTCTCCTGGCAGTATTTGTAGGATGTGGATTTCTGCTGGCAGTATTTGTAGGATGTGGATTTCTGCTGGCAGTATTTGTAGGATGTGGATTTCTCCTGGCAGTATTTGTAGGATGTGGATTTCTCCTGGCAGTATTTGTAGGATGTGGATTTCTCCTGGCAGTATTTGTAGTATGTGGATTTCTCCTGGCAGTATTTGATTTTACACAGTAGGATGTGGATTTCTCCTAGCAGTATTTGTAGGATGTGGATTTCTCCTGGCAGTATTTGATTTTACACAGTAGGATGTGGATTTCTCATGGCAGTATTTGATTTTACACAGTAGGATGTGGATTTCTCATGGCAGTATTTGATTTTACACAGTAGGATGTGGATTTCTCCTGGCAGTATTTCATTTTACACAGTAGGATGTGGATTTCTCCTGGCAGTATTTGTAGAATGTGGATTTCTCCTGGCAGTATTTGTAGGATGTAGATTTCTCCTGGCAGTATGTGTAGTATGTGGATTTCTCCTGGCAGTATTTGATTTTACACAGTAGGATGTGGATTTCTCCTGGCAGTATTTGTAGGATGTGTATTTCTCCTGGCAGTATTTGTAGTATGTGGATTTCTCCTGGCAGTATTTGATTTTACACAGTAGGATGTGAATTTCTCCTGGCAGTATTTGTAGGATGTGTATTTCTCCTGGCAGTATTTGTAGTATGTGGATTTCTCCTGGCAGTATTTGTAGTATGTGGATTTCTCCTGGCAGTATTTGATTTTACACAGTAGGATGTGAATTTCTCCTGGCAGTATCTGATTTTACACAGTAGGATGTGGATTTCTCCTGGCAGTATTTGTAGGTTGTGGATTTCTCCTGGCAGTATTTGTAGTATGTGGATTTTTCCTGGCAGTATAAGATTTTACACAGTAGGATGTGGATTTCTCCTGGCAATATTTGTAGGATGTGGATTTCTCCTGGCAGTATTTGTAGTATGTGGATTTCTCCTGGCAGTATTTGATTTTACACAGTAGGATGTGGATTTCTCCTGGCAGTATTTGTAGGATGTGAATATCTCCTGGCAGTATTTCATTTTACACAGTAGGATGTGGATTTCTCCTGGCAGTATTTCATTTTACACAGTAGGATGTGGATTTCTCCTGGCAGTATTTGTAGGATGTATATATCTCCTGGCAGTTTTTCATTTTACACAGTAGGATGTGGATTTCTCCTGGCAGTATTTGATTTTACACAGTAGGATGTGGATTTCTCCTGGCAGTATTTGTAGGATGTGGATTTCTCCTGGCAGTATTTGATTTTACACAGTAGGATGTGGATTTCTCCTGGTTGTGTTTCATTTTACACAGTAGGATGTGGATTTCTCCTAGCAGTATTTTATTTTACACAGGATGTGGATTTCTCCTGGCAGTATTTGTAGGATGTGGATTTCTCCAGGCAGAATTTCATTTTACAATGTAGGATGTGGATTTCTCCTGGCAGTATTTGTAGAATGTGGATATCTCCTGGCAGTATTTGTAGGATGTAGATTTCTCCTGGCAGTATTAGTAGTATGTGGATTTCTCCTGGCAGTATTTGATTTTACACAGTAGGATGTGGATTTCTCCTGGCAGTATTTGTAGGATGTGGATTTATCCTGGCAGTATTTGTAGTATGTGGATTTCTCCTGGCAGTATTTGATTTTACACAGTAGGATGTGGATTTCTCTTGGTTGTATTTCATTTTACACAGTAGGATGTGGATTTCTCCTGGCAGTATTTGTAGAATGTGGATTTCTCCTGGCAGTATTTGTAGGATGTAGATTTCTCCTGGCAGTATGTGTAGTATGTTGATTTCTCCTGGTAGTATTTGATTTTACACAGTAGGATGTGGATTTCTCCTGGCAGTATTTGTAGGATGTGGATTTCTCCTGGCAGTATTTGTAGTATGTGGATTTCTCCTGGCAGTATTTGATTTTACACAGTAGGATGTGGATTTCTCCTGGCAGTATTTGATTTTACACAGTAGGATGTGGATTTCTCCTGGCAGTATTTGTAGTATGTGGATTTCTCCTGGCAGTATTTGATTTTACACAGTAGGATGTGGATTTCTCCTGGCAGTATTTGATTTTACACAGTAGGATGTGGATTTCTCCTGGCAGTATTTGTAGGATGTGGATTTCTCCTGGCAGTATTCATTTTACACAGGATGTGGATTTCTCCTGGCAGTATTTGTAGGATGTGGATTTCTGCTGGCAGTATTTTGTAAGGATGTGGATTTCTCCTGGCAGTATTTGTAGGATGTGGATTTCTCCTGGCAGTTTTTAGGATGTGGATTTCTCCTGGCAGTATTTGTAGGATGTGGATTTCTCCTGGCAGTATTTGATTTTACACAGTAGGATGTGGATTTCTCCTGGCAGTATTTGTAGGATGTGGATTTCTCCTGGCAGTATTTGATTTTACACAGTAGGATGTGGATTTCTCCTGGCAGTATTTGATTTTACACAGTAGGATGTGGATTTCTCCTGGCAGTATTTGATTTTACACAGTAGGATGTGGATTTCTCCTGGCAGTATTTCATTTTACACAGTAGGATGTGGATTTCTCCTGGCAGTATTTGTAGGATGTGGATTTCTCCTGGCAGTATTTGTAGTATGTGGATTTCTCCTGGCAGTATTTTATTTTACACAGTAGGATGTGGATTTCTCCTTGCAGTATTTGTAGGATGTGGATTTCTCCTGGCAGTATTTGTAGTATGTGGATTTCTCCTGGCAGTATTTGATTTTACACAGTAGGATGTGAATTTCTCCTGGCAGTATCTGATTTTACACAGTAGGATGTGGATTTCTCCTGGCAGTATTTGTAGGATGTGGATTTCTCCTGGCAGTATTTGTAGTATGTGGATTTTTCCTGGCAGTATTAGATTTTACACAGTAGGATGTGGATTTCTCCTGGCAATATTTGTAGGATGTGGATTTCTCCTGGCAGTATTTGTAGTATGTGGATTTCTCCTGGCAGTATTTGTAGGATGTGAATTTCTCCTGGCAGTATTTCATTTTACACAGTAGGATGTGGATTTCTCCTGGCAGTATTTCATTTTACACAGTAGGATGTGGATTTCTCCTGGCAGTATTTGTAGGATGTATATATCTCCTGGCTGTTTTTCATTTTACACAGTAGGATGTGGATTTCTCCTGGCAGTATTTGATTTTACACAGTAGGATGTGGATTTCTCCTTGCTGTATTTGTAGGATGTGGATTTCTCCTGGCAGTATTTGATTTTACACAGTAGGATGTGGATTT
>JABXNX010003579.1:0-26831 GCA_014843695.1 Archivesica marissinica | reverse complement strand
ATGCGGAAATCGTTACGATGATCTATTAGCTGAGGTAAAATTATCTAATTTTAATATGATTCATATTAGATCATCGTTAGATATTTTGGTAGCCAATTCTAGAGATATGGCTAAAGTTATGAACGAAAAACGTTTAATATTTTACCCGAAGAAATTAGGGTACCAGTTAAATTTACTAACGTTAATAATAATTTAGAATTACCGTATGAATCTGTACCGGTTCCTAAACTTACTATAGGTAAAAAACCATCTACTAGAAGTAGTAATAAAGATACAAAGGAAAAGTATTCTAGGAAACGTAAATATTCTAGAAAACATAAACATAGTTCATCTAGCGATGATGATGTTATTGTTGTATCTAAACCAGATACATCAATAAATGTTGATGAAGCTCAGAAAATCTCAAAAGGTCTAAAACATCAACCAATTGGTGAAAAGAAGATCAAGTATAATGCTGCACTAACTAAGCATTAAATATGCTGGGATAACACTTGTCTAACACAGTACGTATTTTATTCATTATTTGTTTTATATTATCTTCATAATGTAATATTGTTATTGGTATTTCTTCTTTCGATAGCCATTCTTGATGATATTTATGTAGCACTGACAAATAGTCTATATCTAATTGTTCTTCTTCACTTCTATTACGTTTACGTATTCTTTGTAAACATATTTCTAGTGGTGTATTCAAATATAAAATATGATCTGGACTTTTCATATTAGATATCATATTATCGTATACGGCTATTTCACAATCGTTTATATTGTTTTGTTCTATACAAAATCTTGTAAACACTTTCTGACAACTTTTTTGTGATCTTTCACAAAAATGATAACCAGGTTTATCACCTATAATTTTTATTGTTTGTCTATGACTTTCTAAAGTCGTTAATTGTAAAGGAAAACAATAGTTTATTGGATCCTTTATACCTAGATACAATAAATTGTAGTCTGTTTTACTACCACGTACACACGTCCATTCGTTTATTCTTTCAGGATATATATAACTGTCTTCAATAGTTGCAACAATATGTTTTAATAACGTACTTTTACCAGCACCTATATTTCCTTCCATACTAAGCAACATGTTGGATAGTTATAATCGTGTATTTTTATATACACTGTTTGTTGTTGTATACACTTATTACAATAATCTTTATTTCCATATAGTTTATAGTTACATATTATACACCTTACACGTTGTAGTCTTTTATTATAATGATACATTTCAACATCTTTATATACTGTATAACCGTTATTATGCTGCTGATGTTGTTGTTGCTCTGTTGATGCTGTAATTATACGTTTGTATAAGGCTTCTTATTCTTGACAAAAGCATCCAATACAGCATTGTATTTACGTTTTCTTGTATCTTTATTATTCCTCTTCAATTTCTTCAATTCTTTAATTTTATCCGTAGCTGTTTCAACTTTTAGTAGAGATTTTCCTAACCAATTATCGTCTTCATCATCTTCATCGCTCAATATTACTGTACTATCTGTTGTATCGCCACCATTACCAAGATTTAACATAGCCTCTTGGTTAGGCGTTATTTCTTCGTCTATAACCGTTATCTCACATTTCGACGCATAATGTTCTGGCATATGACATTTATAACATAAACGTTCTTCAGGGCATACTTTACTTAAATGATCTGTACCTCCACAATTAGTACATATCATAGTAGTACAGTTATTAGCGTAATGACCCAAACGTTTACACTTGTAACATGTAATATTTTTTAATTTATCGTCATTTGGACATTTTGAAGGATAATGACATATGTTATGACATTTATAACATTCACATTTATCCTCTTTACAATTAGCTGTAATATGTCCTGTTTTATAACATAAACTACATTTTGGTGTATCACATTCTGTTACATAATGTCCTAATTTGTAGACATTTTGTACATTTAGCAGCTTTCTTATATTGTATTTTTACACTTTGTATTACAGCTTTTGAAGCTTTACAATTAGCCGAACAATGACCTAATGTATTACATTTGTAACACCTATATGTAGAGTAGTCTCGAGTATCCATGTTTAACGGTATTAACTCTGACAATGTAACTAATAACTATTATGTATCTTCTTTTATAGATATCTCAAGTGGTTATGACTATATAAGAAGTTACAATATCGTAGACCTATAAACAACATCAACTATGCCTCTTGTCGATTACTCACAATCTACGGACGAAGAAACATCTGATGATGAATCTGAAATTGATAATAACGATTCTACATATGACATATGCGAAAGAGATGTTAGAATTTCGCGTAAATTTAAAACATCTAGCAGAGTTTATGATCTTGTTATTGATGGTGGTAAACGTTATACACCTGATATATTTAACTCTATAGTAAATGATTTAAAGAAATACGGTAATGTTGATGACAATGATAAAATCAGAATTTCTGTTACACACCCTACATTAGGTTTTGGTATACATATACCATTTGCTACATCATCTACAGTTAGTGGAGCTAACATTTTAAATGAGATACAAAAAGTTGCACAAAGTAATAAAACTTTTAAGATGGAGGATAAAGGTTTAAGACTTGAAATGACACATACTGTAATACCTGGAGGTCGTGGACGTATACCAATGTCACATGGTAGTCATATTAGTATAGACAATATGTTAAAAAATAAAAGATCTATTGTTAGAATTGTTAATTATAATGATAGTATTTGTTTTGCAAGAGCTATATGTGTATGTATAGCTCATGCTAACAAAAATGATACTCCCGAATGGAAAATTTATTGGAATAATATTAGATATTCTAATCGTATAACGCAAACTAAAGAAGCTAAACATTTATTAGCAGCTTGCGATATACCTACAAATATTGAATGTGGTCTTAAACAATTTAAAATAATGAGTGAACATTTAAAACCATTTTATACTTTAAAGATTTGGGGTCAGCATGGACAATTGTTATATACATCTCAAGGTAATGGTGGTACAACGTTACATCTTTATAATCACCATCATCATTTTGATTCTATAACAAGTATATGTGGTTTTAAAGGACGTAGTTATTATTGTGATTCTTGTAATGTATTATATAGTTGTATTAGTAAACATAAATGTGCTGCTATATGTGTTTGTTATGCATCATCTATATGTCCATACGTAACTTCCAAACATTGTAACGATTGTAAACGTGTATTTCGTAGCGATAAATGTTACGAAAATCATAAATATACAAGACGATCAACAAACATTTGTTCTCAGGTTTATAAGTGTAAAGATTGTGGTTGTAATGTTATAGCTACAAATAAAAATCATATATGTACAAATTCTAGAAAATGTAAATACTGTAAACAAATAGTTGGCGAAAATCATGATTGTTTTATACCTCAATATAATAAGGATACAACTATAGAGCAAATATATATTTTCTACGATTTTGAATGTATGTTTCTTTCATCGGGTGAACATTCACCTAATTATTGTGTAGCTCATAAAGTCTGTAATATTTGTATATCAAAACCTATAGAGGATCCTTGTAAATGTTCTAAGAATCTAGACAAAGGATCTTCTCTGGTTCATCAACTTTAAAAAAATTTTGTTCATGGTTATTTCAACCCAAACATAAAAAAGTTTGTGCAGTAGCTCATAATTCTAAAGGTTATGATGCACAGTTTATATTAAGACATTTAATACAAGATGGTGTTACTAAACCATATGTTATTATGAGAGGTAATAATATAATTTCTTTGAAATGTTTAGGTGTTACACTTATTAATTCTTTAAGTTATCTACAAATGCCTTTAGCAGCATTTCCTAAAACTTTTGGTATTGAAGAATTATCTAAAGGTTATTTTCCTTATTGGGCAAACACTGGAGAATATGATAATTACGTAGGTCCTTATTTACCATTACATTTATATAAACCAGGTATGATGAATCCTGAGGCTAGATCTACTTTTTTAAAATGGTATGATCTTAAAGTATCTGAAAAATGTATTTTTGACTTTAGAGTAGAAATGCGTTTATATTGTATATCAGATGTTGATATATTAAGACGTGGTTGCGGTTTATTTATTAAACTTTTTATCAATAGCGAAGGTCTTAATCCTTTTACAGAAGCTCTAACATTACCTGGAGCTTGTAATAAAACTTGGAGAAAAAACTATTTACCCGAAAAATCTTTAGCCATTATATCAGATGCTGGCTATCCTAATAAATGTAGATATTCTATTAAAGCTATTAGATGGTTACAGGGGGAATGTTATAGACATACAATTAAAATTAAACATGCTCTTAATGGTGGTGAACATAAAATTGACACTTTCTACGTTGATGGTTTCTGTGAAAAAACAAATACTGTTTATGAATTTAATGGCTGCTTTTTTCATGGATGTATTAAATGTTATAAAAAACGTACTATTATCAATCCTTATTCGGCTAAAACAATGGATTCTTTATATAAAACAACCATTGCAAGAACAAATATACTATTTAAATTAGGTTATAACGTTATTACTATGTGGGAATGTGATTTTGATAATCTTTGTAAATCTGATATAGATTATAGATCTTTTATAGAGAAATGTTCACAACATTTAGATCCTATTAGACCTAGAGATGCTCTATTTGGTGGTAGAACTAATTCTGTGAAAATATATTATAAGGCTGAACAAGATGAGGAAATAAAATATGTAGATGTTTGTAGTTTATATCCTTACGTTAATAAATATAGAGAATATCCTGTTGGACATCCCGATATACTTACAGCTGAGGATGTAGATATTGATAATATTACTAAATATAGAGGTATTATTAAATGTAAAATATTACCACCACAATCTTTATGGTTACCACTTTTACCCGTTCATTGTAATAAAAAGATGGTATTTCCTCTATGTATGAAATGTGCAACGGATGATATAGCAGATTGTAATCATGATATTAATGATAGATGTTTAGTAGGTACTATATATATATATAGTTGAAATCACAGCTGCTATAGAATTAGGATATAAAATTATTACGATCTATCAATTATGGTCTTGGGATAATTGGTCCGATAATGTATATTCTGAGTATATCAATACATTCTTAAAAATTAAACAAGAGGCTAGTGGTTATCCATCATGGGTTAAAAATGTAGATGATGAAATAAAATTTAAAGATGATTATTTTAAAATTGAAGGCATACTATTAGACATAGTAGTTAAAAATCCTGGCTTAAGAGCTTTTGCTAAAGCTATGTTAAATTGTTTATGGGGCAAAAATGCTCAAAATAATACTATGACCGAAACAGAATATATTAGTAATGTTGGCTATTTTTTTGAATTAATGCAAAATCCTGATATTACTATACACTCTCTAGAATTGTTTAATAATTGTCAGTTTTTATTAGCTGCCTATACAGATAAAAATAAAGAGTATTTACCTCACGAATCAGCTAATGTACCGGTAGCTGCGCATGTTACGGCATATGCTAGATTAGCACTTTATAATGAACTTAGGAAATTAGGTAATAGAGTTCTATATTTCGATACAGATAGCTGTATTTATATTAAAAGACCAAATACTTACGATATACCTATTATTAATGGACGTTTAGGCTGCTGGGCTGATGAAGTACCATCGGGTAAAATTATCGAATATGTTGGTTTAGGACCTAAAAATTATGGTTGTAAATATATTGATTCAGATGGCTTAACTATTACTAAATGTAAGGTTACGGGTTTAACGCTAGATTATAACACATCTGAATTGGTAAATTTTAAAACTATGGTAGATTGTGCTAATGATCGCGAAAATTATGCAACTACAATACATTATGATTCAAAAATTAAAAAGAATCGTAACAGAACTGTAACTACTGAACATCGTACAAAATTATTTCGTTCTGTTTATACAAAACGTGTTATTGTTAACCGTTTTGATACCATTCCTTTCGGATATAAAAACGATCTAAATACCTCTATAGTTACTCATTAATTATGCCTATCAGAACGAGAGATAACGTTATAATATTCTATAATAGTGACGCAGTGCTTAGTAATATGTATAAATGTACATTTAAAGATAATTCTGATATAATATTTAATTGTGTAGAACAATATTATCAATATAATAAATGTATAACTTTTGGTAAACATTTACTAGCTGAACAAATATTAAAGGAAGTATCACCGTATCAACAAAAGAAATTAGGTGGTACTTATTTTAATACTTTTGATTCTGATATTTGGAATCAAAAACGTTTTGAAGTTATGTTTCAAGGCAATATGTATAAATATCTACAGAATAAAGAACTGTTACAAACACTTTTAGATACTAAACATTCTAGATTTGGTGAAGCGAGCAGTCATGATCTTTATTGGGGTATTGGTTTAGATATAAATGATCCTAATGCTCTTTTACAATCTAACTGGCACGGTGAAAACCAGATGGGTTTAATTTTAAATAACATTAAGTATTGGTTAAGACAATCTATAACAACTAAACATCTTAGAAAATAAATTATGTCTAATCATTGTGTATCTACAAAATATGGCTTTGGTTTACAATCTTCTAAGATACACTTAGCTATTGACACTGATATTTTTACCATTATGGTTAATGATGAAATCATTAAACGTATTGGTACTAGTGTTGATATAAATACTATAAGACCTGAATTTATTTTAACAATAGATGGTTTACCATATAATAATTATTATGGTATGATGTGTGATAACACTGAAATGTATTTAGGACAAACTATAGATATAGAATGTATATTGAGAAATTTTCTATCTAAACACGATTTAATTATTATACCTAAAACAAACAAAAATATAAGGTCTATGTGTACAATCGTTGGTGTTAACTACGAGTATTGGATATCTATGTATAATAACTATACAGTTTATAGAGATGAATACAATTTACCATATGATAAAAAATTTATTAACGTACTTGAAGTTTTCCTCTATAAACATTCCTCTAGACCTTAAGTGTTTTTCTCAAGTATCTTATATACTATATAAGACCATAAACTCTATAGGCTTTAGTATGTTTAACTACGATGGATAAACATGTTATTTATCCTTCATCAGTTAATGTAGACATTGTTAACGATTATTACGAGTATTTAACTTATCGAAATAAATTACTTGTTCTACGAGATAATAAACATTGTGTTTGTTGTACAGATTGTTTGACAGCTATTAATACGAAATTACAAGAGTGTGAAGATAATCATTATGAACTTAATCTAGATTCTTATCACGAGAATCCTTTTTTTCTAGGTTATAAAAACAAACATCGTAAAGGTACACTCATTCATGGTACATTACTTACGGATGAACAAATACAAAATACAGAACGTACTATATTTAATTTTACGGTTACAGCTATAGATGGTTCATTAAAATTGAAGGTATACTATTAGATCTAGTAGTTAAAAATCCTGGTTTAAGAGCTTTTGCTAAAGCTATGTTAAATTGTTTATGGGGTAAAAATGCTCAAAATAATACTATGACCGAAACAGAATATATCAGCGATGTTAGTTATTTTTTTGAATTAATGCAAAATCCTGATATTACTATACACTCTCTAGAACTGTTTAATAATTGTCAGTTTTTATTAGCTGCATATACAGATAAAAATAAAGAGTATTTACCGCACGAATCAGCTAATGTACCGGTAGCTGCACATGTTACGGCATATGCTAGATTAGTACTTTATAATGAACTTAAGAAATTAGGTAATAGAGTTCTATATTTCGATACAGATAGCTGCCTTTATATTAAAAGACCAAATACTTATGATATACCTATCATTAATGGTCGTTTAGGTTGTTGGGCTGATGAAGTACCATCAGGTAAAATTATCGAATATGTTGGTTTAGGACCTAAAAATTATGGTTATAAATATATTGATTCTGAGGGTTTAACTATTACTAAATGTAAAGTTAAAGGTTTAACGTTAGATTATAACACATCTGAATTGGTAAATTTTAAAACTATGGTAGATTGCGCTAATGATCGTGAAAATTATGCAACTACAATACATTACGATTCAAAAATTAAAAAGAATCGTGATAGAACTGTAACTAGTGAACATCGTACACAATTATTTCGTTCTGTTTATACAAAACGTGTAATTGTTAATCGTTTTGATACCATACCTTTTGGATATAAACGATCTAAAACCTCTATAGTTTTATAATAAACATTGTGTTTGTTGTACAGATTGTTTGACAGCTATTAATACGAAATTACAAGAGTGTGAAGATAATCATTATGAACTTAATCTAGATTCTTATCACGAGAATCCTTTTTTTCTAGGTTATAAAAACAAACATCGTAAAGGTACACTCATTCATGGTACATTACTTACGGATGAACAAATACAAAATACAGAACGTACTATATTTAATTTTACGGTTACAGCTATAGATGGTTCATTAAAATGTCAAATGTTATAAGATCTGATTTGAGTTTATATGAAAGTGATCCTGAATGTAATATAGATAACTTTATATACAGAGCAGCATTAATACATGCTTTTTTATCATCTGTGGACAATTACGATGTAATGTCTTATGACATTATCTACAACGAACTACATTCAAATTATTTCTATGGAACTTTTTTAAACAGTGTTGAACATATGAGTTATTTATTTCTTGAACATGTTGTACGTTGGTCATACATAGAATTCACAGACAATATTCTACTAAACGAAGTTGTTCCAGATTTATTGTTTAATTGTTGGAAGAAATATGTACATTTAGTGAAACTAGACAACGGTGAAGTTGATGAAGATCTACAATTGGAGAAATTCATTGAAGATATTCAAGCTTTAAATATAACTTTATAATGGTGAAATACTACGAGATGTGGGGTGAACAGTGCTCTATATGTGTTCATCATACTGACGACTACTATTTAATTAACGAGTGTTTATGTAAACAACTTATTTGTTTAACATGTATTGCTGAACATGACAAGTGTCCTTATTGTCATAAACTATTTACTAGTGATACTCTAATGTTTACCGATGAATATCGACAATGTGATGATGTATTATTAATACAGACAGTACAACATTGGACTTTTGATATTTCATTACCTTATACTATGTATACTGAGTTGAAAATGTTTAAAATTATATGTACCTAACTGATAATTATGTGTTACTACTACGAACTATGGGGTGAAGAATGTAGTATATGTTTACGAACAGACAATGATTTTTATTTTATTAATGAATGTAATTGTACTCATCTTATTTGTTTAACTTGTGTATCAAAAATTAATAAATGTCCTTTTTGTAGACATTTATTTAGTTCTGATATTCTAATGTTAACAGATGTTTATCGTATACACGATTTAAACTATCCATATAGTATACGGTTAGTTACTGCCGATCAATATTGGCATTTAACAGCTACTAATTTTGATGAATTATCTCTTGTTACCTATGAATTACAAGAAATGTATACTAATATTATTGATGCTGAACTTGTAAATATGTATAATAATCTGCGTTAGAATATATATATTCTGTGTTAGACTATAGCTTCATGAAAATAAAATCATTATGTAAAATTTATACTGTGTTTTTTATATGTTAACAAATATATATTGTGAAGAAATTTAGACTGTGAAAAGACTAGACTTATAGACTATGAAGATTTTAAGACATTAGACTGAAATTATTTTTTTTTAAATATATTTAATTTATATATATTTTTATATATATAAAATAAATATTTATTTTTTTATTACACACAATTTTAATATATTAAATAAATATATAATTTTAATAAATTAAAACTTATAGAGCAAATTTTATTTTATTTATTTTGCTCTATAAGTTTTTGCTCTAAACTATCCTGCCTCCCAATAACTAATGTACTATTTCAAAATAAGATATTCAACAAGTTATGGTGGATAAATAAAAAATAACAAGTACGCCGTGCATAGGTGCCCTGAAGCATCGAGTTCCTTATAGAAACGTGTGCCGTTGCGATAGCTGAATTGAGCAGCAAGGTCACATCATGATGAAGCTAAAACTGTCAACAAGAATTGTCACAACTTAAGAAAATAATAATATAGGGCAAGTACAATTATCTTTTTATACTTGCCATTATATGTGGGATTTACGGCGAGCATAGGTTCCACCAATCTATGCGTAAGCTCAACGTTCTACCATGGGCTTGGATACCTAATTTAAGGGCTCTTAATATCACTGTTATTTCAGATATAGAACAGAAATTCGATATTGATGAACGACACACGAGGTCAAGCAGTACACAAATAATACATACACAGATAAGTTTCTACCTTGGGGTGGATACCCAAAATATGGGCTTCTCTAATGCCACTATTTGCATTATAATATATATGAAACACACAACCGACAGTAATTCAGTGTGTGTTTTACGTTTATTTATCGTCGTTACCGGTTGCCCATATGAACGACGCCTCCTGAAGAGATTAGTCATTTTAGTTTTGGAGGATAGTGCAAAGATACAGACAGATACCCATTCCAGAGTCGCCTCTGGTTCTTTTACGTGCACGGTGTAAAGCACCGATACGAGAACTCGGTTTAACGTCCCATCTGAAAGACTGTTAATTTTATTAGAGTCAGACGGGGGATCGAACCTGCGATCCTTGAATTACCAGTCCAGCGTGTTACCACTGGACTACAGATCCGCCTGTGACAGTAATTCACCGGCTCACTGGGCCTTAACTAAGGAATGTGGCACTACCGAATATGCATGGATACGAGCCCGGATCCAATAGGCACACAATTTATGGGCTTTTCTATATCACTATGCAATTTCAGAAATTCGACCTTGATGCAAGGCGCCTGGCATAAGCAGCACTAGTATTAACGTAGACAATACCCAAGGGGAACAACTCGGTAATTACTAACATTAGTATGCGTACATGAAACGGCTAACACACAGACTGTGGATCTGGAAATACAAGACGCTCATCGAAGAGATTATCATATCTTCAATTTTTATCGAGGAAAGACTACCAAATATTCATGACCTGAAGTTTAACCTACCATCTGTGAAGATATGGCGTCACAGCTATATGACGTCACAACATGTTTGTTAGGCAATAAAGCTACATTTATTAGGCATGCAGTTTTTGCTAGTTAGTTTGCAAGAAGGTCGGATGAAATATTTATTTCAATACTTTTGTGTTTTCATACATCTGAGATTGTGTGCATACAATAAGTGGATTGCTCATGCGACGAAGCAGGTCAGATATAATACCACATTATATAACAATTACAGATACAATGGTGAAAGAATACCAAGTACATTATGTTTTAGTTATTGCTTACATACGAATGGCTTTAGTTATTATTTCAGGGATGAAACTATAATATAAACAACTCGATGATACAATGTATAAGCAATTAGACTAATGCCATGATCGCCAGGAGGCCTATCGATACCAACCTCTGACAAGGTCTCATGTTATGGCTTCAATTATAATATACCACAAACAGATATACTTGCTACCTTAAAACACAATTCATCGGAGCTGGACTATATATTGTGTGCAAAGTTTAAGCAAACAGATGCGTGAGCTTTCATTGCGAAATGGCAAATCGGCATAATTATATGCAAAACCACATGTCTCACACAGGCTATTGACATTCATGAACAAGTGATGATGTTGCAGCATACATTAGATGTTTGACAACACTAACTAACATCCCAAACATGTTCACACAGAGTTTAGGTTTGATCACACTATCATCCAAGCATGTTCACCCAGAGTTTACGTTTGACCACACTAACATCCCAAGCATGCTCCTCCAGAGTTTAGGTTTGACTCCACTAACATAACAAGCATGTTCATCCAGAGTTTAGGTTTGACCACACTTTCATCCAAGCATGTTTATCCAGAATTTAGGTTTGACCACACTAACATCCCAAGCATGTTCACACAGAGTTTAGGTTTGACCACACTAACATCCCAAGCATGTTCACACAGAGTTTAGGTTTGACCACACTTTCCTCCAAGCATGTTTATCCAGAGTTTAGGTTTGACCACACTAATATCCCAAACATGTTCACCAAGAGTTTAGGTTTGACCACACTAACATTCCAAGCATGTTTATCCAGAGTTTAGGTTTGACCACACTAACATCCCAAGCATGTTCACCCAGAGTTAAAGTTTGACCACACTAACATTCCAATCATGTTCACCCAGGGTTTATGTTTGACCACATTGACATCCCAAGCATGTTCACACATAGTTTAGGTTTGACCACACTAACATTCCAAGCATGTTCACCAAGAGTTTAGGTTTGACCACACTAACATCCCAAGCATGTTCACCCAGAGTTTAGGTTTGACCACACTAACATTCCAAGCATGTTCACCAAGAGTTTAGGTTTGACCACACTAACATCCAAGCATGTTTATCCAGAGTTTAGGTTTGACCACACTAATATCCCAAACATGTTCACCAAGAGTTTAGGTTTGACCACACTAACATTCCAAGCATGTTTATCCAGAGTTTAGGTTTGACCACACTAACATCCCAAGCATGTTCACCCAGAGTTTAGGTTTGACCACACTAACATCCCAAGCATGTTCACCCAGAGTTTAGGTTTGACCACACTAACATTCCAAGCATGTTCACCAAGAGTTTAGGTTTGACCACACTAACATCCCAAGCATGTTCACCAAGAGTTTAGGTTTGACCACACTAACATCCCAAGCATGTTCACTAAGAGTTTAGGTTTGACCACACTAACATCCCAAGCATGTTCACCAAGAGTTTAGGTTTGACCACACTAACATCCCAAGCATGTTCACCCAGAGTTTAGGTTTGACCACATTAACATTCCAAGCATGTTCACACAGAGTTTAGGTTTGACCACACTTTCATCCAAGCATGTTTATCCATGGTTTAGGTTTGACCACACTAATATCCCAAATATGTTCACCAAGAGTTTAGGTTTGACCACACTAACATTCCAAGCATGTTTATCCAGAGTTTAGGTTTGACCACACTAACATCCCAAGCATGTTCACACAGCGTTTAGGTTTGACCACACTAATATTCCAAGCATGTTCACCAAGAGTTTAGGTTTGACCACACTAACATCCCAAGCATGTTCACCCAGAGTTTAGGTGTGACCACACTAACATCCCAAGCATGTTCATCACCAAGAGTTTAGGTTTGACCACACTAACATCCCAAGCATTTTCACCAAGTGTTTAGGTTTGACCACACTAACATCCCTAGCATGTTCATCCAGAGTTTATGTTTGACCACACTAACATCCCAAGCATTTTCACAAATAGTTTAGGTTTGACCACACTAACACCCCAAGCATGTTCACAAATAGTTTAGGTTTCACCACACTAACATCCCAAGCATGTTCATCCAGAGTTTAGGTTTCACCACACTAACATCCCAAGCATGTTCATCCAGAGTTTAGGTTTGACCACACTAACATCCCAAGCATGCTCACACATAGTTTAGGTTTGACCACACTTACACCACAAGCATGTTCACACATTATTTAGGTTTGACCACACTAACACCCCAAGCATGTTCACCCCGTGTGTTTGTGTACACATTTATAGTATTCCAAGTATTCATGTCTCTACCTGGTTTCAGTTTGATTTGAATACCTCTACACAGCAGAAGTGAAAGATTGGTAATATGTATGAAAAGACTTAGGGTTAGCAACTGTATATATGTACGATTTACTATATATTAGGCATCTTATGTTTTGTATTACAATCTTACGGTTTTCCCTCTGTTTTTATCGTTATTTCCTTTCACAACATCCGTTTTCTCATCGTTTGAATATTAAATTATTAAATCTCGACATATATTTTACAGTATATACAAGTGTATGTATATAATATACATTTATGATACCACAACATCTACTTAGAGAACAACAATAGAAACAAAGGATTACAACTAAAATGACAATATACAATTGACCAGTCGCCGCCTGTAAATCAAACTAATTAATTATCCAATGAGATGTCGGTTAAGATCAATATTTACTTGCAGTAACGGGAAGCATGACATTTGAAAATAATGGTTACGCCATTATTACATATTGATATGGAACTATTATATATAGATATTGTAATGAATTATATGTAAGCATTTAACAAATATTACTTAAATATCAAGAAAAAAGCTAGGAAATTACTTGGTCACAAACCTACAATGATACACACCAACGATACTCATGTTATTCGAGCAAGCATAGAAATATAGTTGCACATTTATTGGCACATATTGTATACATATTAAAGACAATCAATTTTTCTGTTGAAATTTTAATTTGTGATGGCAAGATCTGTTGATTAGTTAATCTGAATGCCTCAGACTCTGGTGTTGCATCATAGTCAAAAGTGCTTAATCACCTTCTGTATTACATTGACAATAAACATGTACTTTTACTGATTGGATGTTTTGACGTTTTGACGCAGAAGCATGTACCACTAGTACATAAAGCAAGCTTGTATAAATAGGTCTGTATATATATATACTTACATATATCTTGTATTTTTAGGAAATCATAGACATCATATACAATGTTAACGGGATCAGTCTCAATAAATGTGTTGGTAGTTCTAAATGGACAATACCAGTAACATCAATGTGATGTTTGTAAATGCTCTCACATAGGGGGGGGGGTACACTTAATGTCCACATAAGATAATTTAGGTGGGTCGTTATTTACTTGGCAACATTAAACTGAGACTCATTAATCTCCGCCAAAGCCTTCGTAAGTTTCCGTGAACTACGACCAGGACACACGTTAGGTTTTTACCGTTAATATTTGAATCAAGTCAGTAAGTAAGTGTACCATAATCTAAAGCTCATATTTTACTTCAGAAATCCGATTATTAACGAAGTATGTTCACGGAATATGCAAATGTCTCAGTTTAATATTGCCAAAACACCGCACGATAATGACAACATTATCGAAAGAGTCCATTGACTTGCTATAGGTGTTTTTATATTACTGTTTCATATACAAATTGATTATTTTGTAGTCTATAAAATTGAATGGTAACGTAGTGTGGTGGTATAGTCGTTAGACTGATATTTTCGGAGTATTGGTGGTCCCGCGTTCAAATAACATAAACATGGCCTAGTCCAATCAAAATAATTACAAGGGAGTGAAGCATTTTAGTACATGCAGATCCACGATTTATGTAATAAAATGACGCCTGACATAAACTGAGCGCTGTGGCTCAGTGGTTGGCGTGTCGGCCATTTGAACCAGTATACAGCGGTTCGATACCTTGACTTGGAAACATTTTTATATCCTACTTTTATCTTTACTAAAATTAATTTTTAATTAGAATCTTTGTTCAATTTAAAACAGTGAACTTTTTATATAGTTTGTCTTTATGTTTTGTTTATATTTTCCTGTGTTTTTATTTTTTTCATATTACATAATATATTTTTTTATTATAATATACAATACATGTACAAATACAGTCATCGGCACTAAGTGCAGTACCCTCTAATACAAATTAGGGTTCGTCTACCGTGTCAGTGCCTGTGGCAGTTTCTGTGTCTGAAGCACCTGTGTCCGTTGTCTCTGCAAATGCCCCTGCCTCATCCGCAGTATCAGTGTCAGAATATATTCCGTCGTTGTCTGAATCTGACTCGGATCCCAGATGTATGATCACTGGGTTCTGCACCTGCACTGTGGCTATATTCTCTCTCTCTCCAGTATTTAGCCTCACCATCTTGAACGTGACGAACACATCTGGCCCAAACATCAGCTCTTATAGATTGAATCCCCTCGGTAATCAGTTTCTTCACATTGGCTAACTTGAACGTCAGTTTACGTCTGGCAATATATCCTGAAAGTATACAAATTCATAAAATAGGTATCGGCAAATACATTATAAATATATTAATAATTTCACTTTTAAAGGCATATGATTGAAATATTATTTACCTTTAAGATTTCCCCATATCATTTCAATGGGATTTAAGTCTGGATGTCACCGAGTGACCGTGACGAGCGAGGACCTGGTCAACTGAATACGACGCAGCTGGTCTATGTAGTTTGCATATCTCTAGTAGCTGTTTCCTGTTCAAGTTAGCACCGAATGCAATCCCATGTCGCTTAAGCCAGCCATGAAGCTTCGGTTTGGTTGTATTCGTGTTTGGAAATAGATCCTCTTGGATGTTATGGTACGGAGCGTTATCCAACGCTAACACATTCCTCTCAGGCAAACTAGGTATAAGCTTCTCCAACAACCAACGCATGCAATTCTCTTTATTCATTTCATGATGGTAGTCGCCGCTTGTTGATTTGGCTTTAAATACAAGTTCAGCACCATTAACGAAACCATTCTCGTTGCCGCACTTTATGTATGCAGAATAGTAAAAATTAAAATAAATTAAAAAAATGCTTTCACCATGATTGATCCGAACCACCAACCTAAAATACATTAAACATCTTGAGCTCCCGTCTCTACCACTGAGCCACCGGTACTATGAGTCAAGGAGGTGAATCGTTACTGGGTAAGTCTATTTTCAAAGTACAACAATATGTATGACCTACATTACGAACTGTACTGTGCTTTCAAAGTAAAGTAATAACGGTTGTAAACAAACATTCGATACACTATTGCATTATATATAAGTCAGGTTGTTAGCAGTATTAAATAATAAATCACAGTACCTGTAAAATATCGTATATTGCCTTACCTATACATTAGTGTAATATTCCAACGGTATTATTACTTTACTTTGAAAGCACAGTACTTAGATATGCATTTGACCATATTATTTACCTGTAACGGTAAGTTTATACACTGCCTTTTTATGCAAAATATACGACTAAAATGTCTAGATAACTTGACATGATAAACGACCCAATTAAATGACCATATGTGGACTTGTCTAATATTTTCCAGCGACTTTCGTTATCTTTCTAGGACAGTAACAGGATAGTACAATCAATGTGATGTTTGTGTTATCATTAGTCCGTACACTTTCATGGATTTATGAACACCAGTATTTCGTATAGGAATCCTTCCACCAACCTTCCAGTCCGCATACAGACTGTCACTCAGTGTTTCAAACCCAGCCTTTTCAAATATACTCTTTGAATAATTCGACGAACCTTCGACCTTGATGTACACGGGGTCAATCCCAAATTTACGTATCATAGCCACTGCTACTTTGAATATCTGTGTCCCAAGCCCATGTTGTGTGTATTTATCAGAGACACATAGGCCCAAAAAATGGAATGCTTCCTCGGTACCGAAATGACCGAAGAAATCTGCTCTTTGATCGGCATCAGAGGTGAAATGAAGCAGGTCTTTCAAATTTTGATCTTGAATTTTATCTAGATCTAGTTCGTCGTCGTATCTGGCGATTCTTGTTGTCCTGTAGGCCATGGCGTCTCCATTATCTTCATTGATAAACATAATGGAAAGATTCTGTCCTAAGCAGTTCATCCAGAACGCCTTTAATTCGTCGGTCCACTGCACACACAGGGCTTTGTTCAGAGGTTCATTCTTAATGAAATAATCCTCGGCTAACTTCAATGCTTGATCGTAATGTTCCTCAGTAATAAGGACCACCTTAACCCCCGGAATGTCCACCTCTGCACGTGCCAAATCAAACGCCTGAAAGCACACATTGTATATATGGCAATAATGTCCAGATTGTGAAAGCACAAGTTGTATATATGGCAATACTGTTGTCCAGATTGTGTAAGGACAAATTGTATATATGGCAATACTGTCCAGATTGTGTAAGGACAAGTTGCATATATGGAAATACTGTCCAGATTGTGTAAGGGCAAGTTGTATATATGGCAATGATGTCCCGATTGTGCTAGGACAAGTTGTATATATGGCAATACTTTCTCTAAATTGTGTAAGGACAAGTTGTATATATGGCAATACTATCCAGATTGTGTAAGCACAAGTTGTATATATGGCAATACTGTCCAGATTGTGTAAGGACAGGTTGTATATATGGCAATACTGTCCAGATTGTGTAAGCACAAGTTGTATATATGGCAATACTGTCCAGATTGTGTAAGGATTGTTGTATATATGGCAATACTGTCCAGATTGTGTAAGGATTGTTGTATATATGGCAATACTGTCCAGATTGTGTACGGACAAGTTGCATATATGGCAATACTGTCCAGAGTGTGCAAGGACAAGTTGTATATATGGCAATACTGTCCAGATTGTGTAAGGACAAGTTGTATATATGGCAATACTGTCCAGATTGTGTAAGGACAAGTTGTATATATGGCAATCCTGTCCAGATTGTGTAAGGACAAGTTGTATATATGGCAATACTGTCCAGATTGTGTAAGCACAAGTTGTATGTATCGTAATACTGTCCAGATTGTGTAAGGATTGTTGTATATATGGCAATACTGTCCAGATTGTGTAAGGACAAATTGTATATATGGTAATACTGTCCAGATTGTGTAAGGTTTATTGTATATATGGCAATATTGTTCAGATTATGTAAGGATTGTTGTATATATGGCAATACTGTCCAGATTGTGTAAGCACAAGTTGTATATATGGCACTATTGCCCAGAGTGTGTAAGGATTGTTGTATATATGGCAATACTGTCCAGATTGTGTAAGGACAAGTTGTATATATGACAATACTGTCCAGATTGTGTAAGCACAAGTTGTATATATGGCAATACTGTCCAGAATGTGTAAGGATTGCTGTATATATGGCAAAACTGTCCAGATTGTGTAAGGATTGTTGTATATATGGCAATACTGTCCAGATTGTGTAAGGATTGTTGTATATATGGCAATACTGTCCAGATTGTGTAAGGACAAATTGTATATATGGTAATACTGTCCAGATTGTGTAAGGATTATTGTATATATGGCAATATTGTTCAGATTGTGTAAGGATTGTTGTATATATGGCAATACTGTCCAGATTGTGTAAGCACAAGTTGTATATATGGCACTATTGCCCAGAGTGTGTAAGGATTGTTGTATATATGGCAATACTGTCCAGATTGTGTAGGGACAAGTTGTATATATGGCAATACTGTCCAGATTGTGTAAGCACAAGTTGTATATATGGCAATACTGTCCAGATTGTGTAAGGATTGCTGTATATATGGCAATACTGTCCAGATTGTGTAAGGATTGTTGTATATATGGCAATACTGTCCAGATTGTGTAAGGATTGTTGTATATATGGCAATACTGTCCATATTGTGTACGGACAAGTTGCATATATGGCAATACTGTCCAGAGTGTGCAAGGACAAGTTGTATATATGGCAATACTGTCCAGATTGTGTAAGGACAAGTTGTATATATGGCAATACTGTCCAGATTGTGTAAGGACAAGTTGTATATATGGCAATACTGTCCAGATTGTGTAAGGACAAGTTGTATATATGGCAATACTGTCCAGATTGTGTAAGCACAAGTTGTATATATGGCAATACTGTCCAGATTGTGTAAGGATTGTTGTATATATGGCAATACTGTCCAGATTGTGTAAGGACAAGTTGTATATATGGCAATACTGTCCAGATTGTGTAAGGACAAGTTGTATATATGGCAATACTGTCCAGATTGTGTAAGCAAAAGTTGTATATATGGCAATACTGTCCAGATTGTGTAAGGATTGTTGTATATATGGCAATATTGTTCAGATTGTGTAAGGACAAGTTGTATATATGGCAATACTGTCCAGATTGTGTAAGGACAAGTTGTATATATGGCAATACTGTCCAGATTGTGTAAGCACAAGTTGTATATATGGCAATACTGTCCAGATGTGTAAGGAGTGTATATATGGCAAACTGTCCAGATTGTGTAAGGATTGTTGTATATATGGCAATACTGTCCAGATTGTGTAAGGATTGTTGTATATATGGCAATACTGTCCAGATTGTGTAAGGACAAATTGTATATATGGTAATACTGTCCAGATTGTGTAAGGATTATTGTATATATGGCAATATTGTTCAGATTGTGTAAGGATTGTTGTATATATGGCAATACTGTCCAGATTGTGTAAGCACAAGTTGTATATATGGCACTATTGCCCAGAGTGTGTAAGGATTGTTGTATATATGGCAATACTGTCCAGATTGTGTAAGGACAAGTTGTATATATGGCAATACTGTCCAGATTGTGTAAGCACAAGTTGTATATATGGCAATACTGTCCAGATTGTGTAAGGATTGCTGTATATATGGCAATACTGTCCAGATTGTGTAAGGATTGTTGTATATATGGCAATACTGTCCAGATTGTGTAAGGATTGTTGTATATATGGCAATACTGTCCATATTGTGTACGGACAAGTTGCATATATGGCAATACTGTCCAGAGTGTGCAAGACAAGTTGTATATATGGCAATACTGTCCAGATTGTGTAAGGACAAGTTGTATATATGGCAATACTGTCCAGATTGTGTAAGGACAAGTTGTATATATGGCAATACTGTCCAGATTGTGTAAGGACAAGTTGTATATATGGCAATACTGTCCAGATTGTGTAAGCACAAGTTGTATGTATGGCAATACTGTCCAGATTGTGTAAGGATTGTTGTATATATGGCAATACTGTCCAGATTGTGTAAGGACAAATTGTATATATGGCAATACTGTCCAGATTGTGTAAGGACAAGTTGTATATATGGCAATACTGTCCAGATTGTGTAAGCAAAAGTTGTATATATGGCAATACTGTCCAGATTGTGTAAGGATTGTTGTATATATGGCAATATTGTTCAGATTGTGTAAGGACAAGTTGTATGTATGGCAATACTGTCCAGATTGTGTAAGCACAAGTTGTATATATGGCAATATTGTCCAGATTGTGTAAGGACAAGTTGTATATATGGCAATACTGTCCAGATTGTGTAAGGACAAGTTGTATATATGGTAATACTGTCCAGATTGTGTAAGCACAAGTTGTATATATGGCAATACTGTCCAGATTGTGTAAGGATTGCTGTATATATGGCAATACTGTCCAGATTGTGTAAGCACAAGTTGTATATATGGCAATACTGTCCAGATTGTGTAAGGATTGTTGTATGTATGGCAATACTGTCCAGATTGTGTAAGCACAAGTTGTATATATGGCAATACTGTTCAGATTGTGTAAGGACAAGTTGTATATATGGCAATACTGTCCAGATTGTGTAAGCACAAGTTGTATATATGGCAATTATGTCCAGATTGTGTAAGGATTGTTGTATATATGGCAATACTGTCCAGATTGTGTAAGGACAAGTTGTATATATGGCAATACTGTCCAGATTGTGTAAGGACAAGTTGTATATATGGCAAATACTGTCTAGATTGTGTAAGGATTGTTGTATATATGGCAATACTGTCCAGATTGTGTAAGCACAAGTTCTATATATAGCAATACTGTCCAGATTGTGTAAGGACAAGTTGTATATATTGCAATACTGTCCAGATTGTGTAAGCACAAGTTGTATATATGGCAATACTGTCCAGATTGTGTAAGGATTGTTGTATATATGGCAATACTGTCCAGATTGTGTAAGGACAAGTTGTATATATGGCAATACTGTCCAGATTGTGTAAGGACAAGTTGTATATATGGCAATACTGTCCAGATTGTGTAAGGATTTTTGTATATATGGCAATACTGTCCAGATTGTGTAAGGATTGTTGTATATATGGCAATACTGTCTAGATTGTGTAAGGAAAAGTTGTATATATGGCAATACTGTCCAGATTGTGTAAGGACAAGTTGTATATATGGCAATACTGTCCAGATTGTGTAAGGACAAGTTGTATATATGGCAATACTGTCCAGATTGTGTAAGGATTGTTGTATATATGGCAATACTGTCTAGATTGTGTAAGGACAAGTTGTATATATGGCAATACTGTCCAGATTGTGTAAGGACAAGTTGTATATATGGCAATACTGTCCAGATTGTGTAAGGACAAGTTGTATATATGGCAATACTGTCCAGATTGTGTAAGGATTGTTGTATATATGGCAATACTGTCTAGATTGTGTAAGGACAAGTTGTATATATGGCAATACTGTCCAGATTGTGTAAGGACAAGTTGTATATATGGCAATACTGTCCAGATTGTGTAAGGATTGTTGTATATATGGCAATACTGTCTAGATTGTGTAAGGACAAGTTGTATATATGGCAATACTGTCCAGATTGTGTAAGGACAAGTTGTATATATGGCAATACTGTCCAGATTGTGTAAGGACAAGTTGTATATATGGCAATACTGTCCAGATTGTGTAAGGACAAGTTGTATATATGGCAATACTGTCCAGATTGTGTAAGGACAAGTTGTATATATGGCAATACTGTCCAGATTGTGTAAGGATTGTTGTATATATGGCAATACTGTCCAGATTGTGTAAGGACAAGTTGTATATATGGCAATACTGTCCAGATTGTGTAAGGACAAGTTGTATATATGGCAATACTGTCCAGATTGTGTAAGGATTGTTGTATATATGGCAATACTGTCCAGATTGTGTAAGGACAAGTTGTATATATGGCAATACTGTCCAGATTGTGTAAGGACAAGTTGTATATATGGCATACTGTCCAGATTGTGTAAGCACAAGTTGTATATATGGCAATACTGTCCAGATTGTGTAAGGACAAGTTGTATATATGGCAATACTGTCCATATTGTGTAAGACAAGTTGTATATATGGCATAATGTCCAGATTGTGTAAGCACAAGTTGTATATATGGCAATACTGTCCAGATTGTGTAAGGACAAGTTGTATATATGGCAATACTGTCCAGATTGTGTAAGCACAAGTTGTATATATGGCATATGTCCAGATTGTGTAAGCACAAGTTGTAATATGGCATACTGTCCAGATTGTGTAAGAAAGTTGTATATATGGCATAATGTCCAGATTGTGTAAGCACAAGTTGTATAACAAACCCAAAAACAAAACAAACCAGATTGTGTAAGGATTGTTGTATATATGGCAATACTGTCTAGATTGTGTAAGGATTGTTGTATATATGGCAATACTGTCCAGATTGTGTAAGGACAAGTTGTATATATGGCAATACTGTCCAGATTGTGTAAGGACAAGTTGTATATATGGCAATACTGTCCAGATTGTGTAAGGACAAGTTGTATATATGGCAATACTGTCCAGATTGTGTAAGGATTGTTGTATATATGGAAATACTCTCTAGATTTTGTAAGAACAAGTTGTATATATGGCAATACTGTCCAGATTGTGTAAGGACAAGTTGTATATATGTCAATACTGTCCAGATTTTGTAAGGACAAGTTGTATATATGACAATACTGTCTAGATTGTGTAAGGATTGTTGTATATATGGCAATACTGTCTAGATTGTGTAAGGACAAGTTGTATATATGGCAATACTGTCCAGATTGTGTAAGGACAAGTTGTATATATGGCAATACTGTCCAGATTGTGTAAGGATTGTTGTATATATGGAAATACTCTCTAGATTTTGTAAGAACAAGTTGTATATATGGCAATACTGTCCAGATTGTGTAAGGACAAGTTGTATATATGTCAATACTGTCCAGATTTTGTAAGGACAAGTTGTATATATGACAATACTGTCTAGATTGTGTAAGGATTGTTGTATATGGCAATACTGTCCAGATTGTGTAAGAACAAGTTGTATATATGGCAATACTGTCCAGATTGTGTAAGGACAAGTTGTATATATGGCAATACTGCCCAGATTGTGTAAGCACAAGTTGTATATATGGCAATACTGCCCAGATTGTGTAAGATCAAGTTATATATATGGCAATACTGTCCAGATTGTGTAAGGACAAGTTGTATATATGGCAATACTGTCCAGATTGTGTAAGGACAAGTTGTATATATGGCAATACTGTCCAGATTGTGTAAGGATTGTTGTATATATGGCAATACTGTCTAGATTGTGTAAGGACAAGTTGTATATATGGCAATACTGTCCAGATTGTGTAAGGACAAGTTGTATATATGGCAATACTGTCCAGATTGTGTAAGGACAAGTTGTATATATGGCAATACTGTCCAGATTGTGTAAGGATTGTTGTATATATGGCAATACTGTCTAGATTGTGTAAGGACAAGTTGTATATATGGCAATACTGTCCAGATTGTGTAAGCAAAGTTGTATATATGGCAATACTGTCCAGATTGTGTAAGGACAAGTTGTATATATGGCAATACTGTCCAGATTGTGTAAGGACAAGTTGTATATATGGCAATACTGTCCAGATTGTGTAAGGATTGTTGTATATATGGCAATACTGTCTAGATTGTGTAAGGACAAGTTGTATATATGGCAATACTGTCCAGATTGTGTAAGGACAAGTTGTATATATGGCAATACTGTCCAGATTGTGTAAGCACAAGTTGTATATATGGCAATACTGTCCAGATTGTGTAAGGATTTTTGTATATATGGCAATACTGTCCAGATTGTGTAAGGATTGTTGTATATATGGCAATACTGTCTAGATTGTGTAAGGATTGTTGTATATATGGCAATACTGTCCAGATTGTGTAAGGACAAGTTGTATATATGGCAATACTGTCCAGATTGTGTAAGGACAAGTTGTATATATGGCAATACTGTCTAGATTGTGTAAGGATTGTTGTATATATGGCAATACTGTCTAGATTGTGTAAGGACAAGTTGTATATATGGCAATACTGTCCAGATTGTGTAAGGACAAGTTGTATATATGGCAATACTGTCCAGATTGTGTAAGGATTGTTGTATATATGGCAATACTGTCTAGATTGTGTAAGGACAAGTTGTATATATGGCAATACTGTCCAGATTGTGTAAGGACAAGTTGTATATATGGCAATACTGTCCAGATTGTGTAAGGACAAGTTGTATATATGGCAATACTGTCCAGATTGTGTAAGGACAAGTTGTATATATGGCAATACTGTCCAGATTGTGTAAGGATTGTTGTATATATGGCAATACTGTCCAGATTGTGTAAGGACAAGTTGTATATATGGCAATACTGTCCAGATTGTGTAAGGACAAGTTGTATATATGGCAATACTGTCTAGATTGTGTAAGGAATGTTATATATATGGCAATACTGTCCAGATTGTGTAAGGACAAGTTGTATATATGGCAATACTGTCCAGATTGTGTAAGGACAAGTTGTATATATGGCAATACTAACCAGATTGTGTAAGGATTGTTGTATATATGGCAATACTGTCTAGATTGTGTAAGGACAAGTTGTATATATGGCAATACTGTCCAGATTGTGTAAGGACAAGTTGTATATATGGCAATACTGTCCAGATTGTGTAAGCACAAGTTGTATATATGGCAATACTGTCCAGATTGTGTAAGGACGAGTTGTATATATGGCAATACTGTCCAGATTGTGTAAGGACAAGTTGTATATATGGCAATACTATCCAGATTGTGTAAGGACAAGTTGTATATATGGAAATACTGTCCAGATTGTGTAAGGACAAGTTGTATATATGGAAATACTGTCCAGATTGTGTAAGGATTGTTGTATATATGGCAATACTGTCTAGATTGTGTAAGGACAAGTTGTATATATGGCAATACTGTCCAGATTGTGTAAGGACAAGTTGTATATATGGCAATACTGTCCAGATTGTGTAAGGACAAGTTGTATATATGGCAATACTTTCCAGATTGTGTAAGGACAAGTTGTATATATGGCAATACTGTCCAGATTGTGTAAGGATTGTTGTATATATGGCAATACTGTCTAGATTGTGTAAGGACAAGTTGTATATATGGCAATACTGTCCAGATTGTGTAAGGACAAGTTGTATATATGGCAATACTGTCTAGATTGTGTAAGGACAAGTTGTATATATGGCAATACTGTCCAGATTGTGTAAGGACACGTTGTATATATGGCAATACTGTCCAGATTGTGTAAGGACAAGTTGTATATATGGCAATACTGTCCAGATTGTGTAAGGATTGTTGTATATATGGCAATACTGTCTAGATTGTGTAAGGACAAGTTGTATATATGGCAATACTGTCCAGATTGTGTAAGAACAAGTTGTATATATGGCAATACTGTCCAGATTGTGTAAGGACAAGTTGTATATATGGCAATACTGTCCAGATTGTGTAAGGACAGTTGTATATATGGCAATACTGTCCAGATTGTGTAAGGACAAGTTGTATATATGGCAATACTATCCAGATTGTGTAAGGACAAGTTGTATATATGGAAATACTGTCCAGATTGTGTAAGGACAAGTTGTATATATGGAAATACTGTCAAGATTGTGTAAGGACAAGTTGTATATATGGCAATACTGTCCAGATTGTGTAAGCACAAGTTCTATATATAGCAATACTGTCCAGATTGTGTAAGGACAAGTTGTATATATGGCAATACTGTCCAGATTGTGTAAGCGCAAGTTGTATATATGGCAATACTGTCCAGATTGTGTAAGGATTGTTGTATATATGGCAATACTGTCCAGATTGTGTAAGTACAAGTTGTATATATGGCAATACTGTCCAGATTGTGTAAGGACAAGTTGTATATATGGCAATACTGTCCAGATTGTGTAAGGACAAGTTGAATATATGGCAATACTATCCAGATTGTGTAAGCACAAGTTGTATTTATGGCAATACTGTCCAGATTGTGTAAGGACAGGTTGTATATATGGCAATACTGTCTAGATTGTGTAAGCACAAGTTGTATATATGGCAATACTGTCCAGATTGTGTAAGGATTGTTGTATATATGGCAATACTGTCCAGATTGTGTAAGGATTGTTGTACATATGGCAATACTCTCC
>JABXNX010000075.1:98693-154231 GCA_014843695.1 Archivesica marissinica | reverse complement strand
AAATGTATATAACAACAGTAGAACATGAACCCCAAGTAACAATAGACAAGTGAGTGCCAAATGTATCTAACAACAGTAGAACATGAATCCCATGCAGCAATAGACAAGGGAGTGCCAAATGTATCCAACAACAGTAGAACATGAACCCCAAGTAACAGTAGACAGGTGAGTGCCAAATGTATCTAACAACAGTAGAACGTGAATCCCATGCAGCAATAGACAAGTGAGTGCCAAATGTATCTAAGAACAGTAGAACATGAACCCCAAGTAACAATAGACAAGTGAGTGCCAAAGGTATCTAAGAACAGTAGAACATGAATCCCATGCAGCAATAGACAAGTGAGTGCCAAATGTATCTAACAACAGTAGAACATGAACCCCAAGTAACAATAGACAAGTAGGTGCCAAATGTATCTAACAACAGTAGAACATGAACCCCAAGTAACAATAGACAAGTAGGTGACAAATGTATCTAACAACAGTAGAACATGAATCCCATGCAGCAATAGACAAGTGAGTGCCAAATGTATCTAAGAACAGTAGAACATGAACCCCAAGTAACAATAGACAAGTGAGTGCCAAAGGTATCTAACAACAGTAGAACATGAACCCCAAGTAACAATAGACAAGTGAGTGCCAAATGTATCTAAGAACAGTAGAACATGAACCCCAAGTAACAATAGACAAGTGAGTGCCAAATGTATCTAAGAACAGTAGAACATGAACCCCAAGTAACAGTAGACAGCTGAGTGCCAAATGTATCTAAGAACAGTAGAACATGAACCCCAAGTAACAATAGACAAGTGAGTGCCAAGTGTATCTAACAACAGTAGAACATGAAACCCAAGTAACAGTAGACAGCTGAGTGCCAAATGTATCTAAGAACAGTAGAACATGAACCCCAAGTAACAATAGACAAGTGAGTGCCAAAGGTATCTAAGAACAGTAGAACATGAACCCCAAGTAACAATAGACAAGTGAGTGCCAAATGTATCTAACAACAGTAGAACATGAACCCCAAGTAACAATAGACAAGTGAGTGCCAAATGTATCTAACAACAGTAGAACATGAACCCCAAGTAACAATAGACAAGTGAGTGCCAAATGTATCTAACAACAGTAGAACATGAACCCCAAGTAACAATAGACACGTGAGTGCCAAATGTATCTAACAACAGTAGAACATGAAACACAAGTAACAATAGACAAGTGAGTGCCAAATATATCTATCAACAGTAGAACATGAATGACAAGTAACAATAGATAAGTGAGTGCCAACTGTATCTATCAACAGTAGAACATGAACCCCAAGTAGCAATAGACAAGGGAGTGCCAAATGTATCTATCAACAGTAGAACATGAACCCCAAGTAACAATAGACAAGTGAGTGTCAAATGTATCTATCAACAGTAGAACATGAAAGACAAATAACAATAGACAAGTGAGTGTCAAATATATCTATCAACAGTAGAACATGAATCCCAAGTAACAATACATAAGTGAGTGCCAACTGTATCTATCAACAGTAGAACATGAACCCCAAGTAGCAATAGACAAGGGAGTGCCAAATGTATCTATCAACAGTAGAACATGAACCCCAAGTAGCAATAGACCGTGGAGTGTCAAATGTATCTATCAACAGTAGAACATGAAAGACAAGTAACAATAGACAAGTGAGTGTCAAATATATAAATCAACAGTGGAACATGAATCCCAAGTAACAATAGACAAGGGAGTGTCAAATGTATCTATCAACAGTAGAACATGAACCACAAGTAACAATAGACAAGTGAGTGTCAAATGTATCGAACAACAGTAGAACATGAACCCCAAGTAACAATAGACAAGGGAGTGCCAAATGTATATACCAACAGTAGAACATGAACCCGAGGTTACAATAGACACGTGAGTGCCAAATGTATATAACAACAGTAGAACATGAACCCGAGGTAACAAAAGACACGTGAGTGCCAAATGTATATAACAACAGTAGAACATGAACCCCAAGTAGCAACAGACAAGGGAGTGCCAAATATATCTAACAACAGTAGAACATGAACCCCAAGTAACAATAGACAAGTGAGTGCCAAATGTATCTAACAACAGAAGAACACGAACCCCAAGTAACAATAGACAAGTGAGTGCCAAATGTATCTAACAACAGTATAACATGAACCCCATGCAACAATAGACAAGTGAGTGCCAAAACTTTCTGAACAGCCCTTGCAATATCATGATCCAATGAGAATAAACTTACTTTCTGAACAGCCCTTGCAGTATCATGATCCAATGATAATACACTTACTTTCTGAACAGCCCATGCAGTATCATGATCCAATGAGAATACACTTACTTTCTGAACAGCCCTTGAAGTATCATGATCCAATGAGAATACACTTACTTTCTGAACAGCCCTTGCAGTATCATGATCCAATGAGAATACACTTACTTTCTGAACAGCCCTTGCAGTATCATGATCCAATGAGAATACACTTACTTTCTGAACAGCCCTTGAAGTATCATGATCCAATGAGAATACACTTACTTTCTGAACAGCCATTGCAGTATCATTATCAGATGAGGCTACATTTACTTTCTGAACAGCCCTTGCAATATCATGATCCAATGAGAATACATTTCCTTTCTGAACAGCCCTTGCAGTATCATAATCCAATGACAATACACTTACTTTCTGAACAGCTTGCAGTATCAGGATCCAATGAAAATACACTTAATTTCTGAACAGCACTTGCAATATCATGATCCAATGAGAACACAATTACTTTCTGAACAGCCCTTGCAATATCATGCTCCAATGAAAACACAATTACTTTCTGCACAGCCCTTGCATTATCATGATCCAATATGAATACACTTAACTTCTGAACAGCCCTTGTAATATCATGCTCCAATGAGAATACACTTACTTTCCGAACAGCACTTGCAAAATCATGATCCAATGAAAATACACTTACTTTCTGAACAGCTTAAAATATCATGATCCAATGACAATATACTTACTTACTGAACAGCCCTTGCAGTATAATGCTCCAATGAGAATACACTTACTTTCTGACCAGCCTTGCAGTATCATAATCCAATGAGAATACACTCACTTTCTGAACAGCCCTTACAGTATCAAGATCCAATGAGAATACACTTACTTTCTGAACAGTCCATTGTAATATCATGATCAAATGAGAACAAACTTACTTTCTGAACAGCCCTTGTATTATCATGATCCAATGACCAAAATACACTTACTTTCTGAACAGCCCTTGCATTATCATGATCCAATGAGAATACACTTACTTTCCGAACAGCCCTTGCAATATCATAATCCAATGAAAATACACTTACTTTATGAACAGCCCTTGCAGTATCATTATCCAATGACAATAAACTTAATTTCTGAACAGCCATTGTAATATCATGATCCAATGAGAATACCTTACTTTCTGAACAACCATAACCAGTATCCTAATCCAATGAGAATACACCTAACTTCTGAACAGCCCTTCCAGTATCATGATCCAATGACAATACACTTACTTTCTGAACAGCCCTTGCAGTATCATGATCCAATGAGAATACACTTAATTTCTGAACAGCCCTTACAATATCAAGATCAAATGAGAATACACTTACTTTCTGAACAGCCCTTGTATCATGATCCAATGACAATATACTTACTTTCTGAACAGCCCTTGCATTATCATGATCCAATGAGAATACACTTACTTTCTGAACAGCCCTTGGCAGAATCATGATCAAATTAGAATACATTTAATTTCTGAACAGCCCTTATACTATCATAATCCAATGACAATACACTTACTTTCTGAACAGCTTGCAGTATCACGATCCAATGAAAATACACTTACTTTCTGAAAAGCCCTTGCAATATCATGATCCAATGAGAATACACTTAATTTCTGAACAGATCTTGCAGTATCACGATCCAATGAGAATACACTTACTTTCTGAACAGCCCTTGCAGTATCATGATCCAATGAGAATACACTTACTTTCTGAACAGCCCTTGCAGTATCATGATCCAATGAGAATACACTTACTTTCTGAACAGCCCTTACAGTACCATGATCCAATGACAATACACTTACTTTCTGAACAGACCTTGCAATATCATGATCCAATGACAATACACTTACTTTCTGAAAATCCCTTGCAATACATGATCCAATGAGAATACACTTACTTTCTGAACAACCATAACCAGTATCCTAATCCAATGAGAATACACCTAACTTCTGAACAGCCCTTCCAGTATCATGATCCAATGACAATACACTTACTTTCGGAACAGCCCTTCAGTATCATGATCCAATGAGAATATACTTACTTTTGAACAGCCCTTGTAGTATCATGATCCAATGAGAATACACTTACTTTTGAACAGCCCTTGCAGTATCATGATCCAATGAGAATACAATTACTTTCTGAACAACCCTTGCAGTATCATGATCCAATGAGAATACACTTACTTTCTGAACAGCCTTGCAGTATCATGATCCAATGAGAATACACTTACTTTCTGAACAGCCCTTGCATTATCATGATCCAATGAGAATACACTTACTTTCTGAACAGCCCTTGCAATATCATGATCCAATGAGAATACACTTACTTTCTGAACAGCCCTTCAGTATCACGATCCAATGACAATACACTTACTTTCTGAACAGCCCTTGCAATATCATGATCCAATGAGAATACACTTACTTTCTGAACAGCCCTTGCAGTATCATGATCCAATGAGAATACACTTACTTTCTGAACAACCCTTACAATACATGATCCAATGAGAATACACTTACTTTCTGAACAGCCCTTGTATCATGATCCAATGAGAATACACTTACTTTTGAACAGCCCTTGCAGTATCATGATCCAATGAGAATACACTTACTTTCTGAACAGCACTTGCAGTATCATGATCCAATGAGAATACACTTACTTTCTGAACAGCCCTTGCATTATCATGATCCAATGAGAATACACTTACTTTCTGAACAGCCCTTTCAATATCATGATCAAATGAGAATACACTTACTTTCTGAACAGCACTTGCAGTATCATGATCCAATGAGAATACACTTACTTTCTGAACAACCCTTACAATATCATGATCAAATGAGAATACACTTACTTTCTGAACAGCCCTTGTATCATGATCAACTGAGAATACACTTACTTTCTGAACAGCCCTTGTATCATGATCCAATGACAATACACTTACTTTCTGAACAGCTATTGCATTATCATGATCCAATGAGAATGCACTTACTTTCTGAACAGTCCATTGTAATATCATGATCCAATGAGAATACACTTACTTTCTGAACAGCTCTTGCAGTATCAGGATCCAATGAGAATACACTTACTTTCGGAACAGCCCTTTCATTATCATGATCCAATGAGAATACACTTACTTTCTGAACAGCTTACAATATCATGATCCAATGAGAATACACTTACTTTCTGAACAGCCCTTGCAATATCATGATCCAATGACAATACACTTACTTTCTGAACAGCCCTTGCAGTATCATGATCCAATGAGAATACACTTAATTTCGGAACAGCCCTTGCAGTATCATGATCCAATGAGAATACACATACTTTCTGAACAGCCATTGTAATATCATGATCAAATGAGAATACACTTACTTTCTGAACAGCCCTTGCAATAGCATGATCCAATGAGAATACAATTACTTTCTTAACAGTCCTTGCACTGTCATGCTCCAATGAAAACACAATTACTTTCTGAACAGCCCTTGCAATATCATGATCCAATGAGAATACACTTACATTCTGAACAACCATTGCCGTATAATGATCCAATGAGAATATACTTACTTTCTGAACAGCCCTTGCAGTATCATGATCCAATGAGAATATACTTACATTCGGAACAACCATTGCAGTATAATGATCCAATGAGAATACACTTACTTTCTGAACAACCATTGCAGTATAATGATCCAATGAGAATGCACTTACTTTCTGAAAAACCCTTGCAGTATCATGATCCAATGACAATACACTTACTTTCTGAACAGCCCTTGCAGTATCATGATCCAATGAGAATACACTTACTTTCTGAACAGCCCTTGCAGTATCATGATCCAATGAGAATACACTTACTTTCTGAACAGCCCTTGCAGTATCATGATCCAATGAGAATACACTTACTTTCGGAACAGCCCTTGCAGTATCATGATCCAATGAGAATACACTTACTTTCTGAACAGCCCTTGCAGTATCATGATCCAATGAGAATACACTTACTTTCTGAAAACCCTTGCAGTATCATGATCCAATGAGAATACACTTACTTTCTGAACAGCCCTTGCAGTACATGATCCAATGAGAATACACTTACTTTCTGAACAATGCATATCATGATCCAATGAGAATACACTTAATTTCTGAACAGCCCTTGCAATATCATGATCCAATGAGAATACACTTACTTTCTGAACAGCCCTTGCAGTATCATGATCCAATGAGAATACACTTACTTTCTGAACAGCCCTTGCAATATCATGATCCAATGAGAATACACTTACTTTCTGAACAGTTTACAATATCATGATCCAATGAGAATATACTTACTTTCTGAACAGCCCTTGCAGTATCATGATCCAATGAGAATACACTTACTTTCGGAACAGCCCTTGCAGTATCATGATCCAATGAGAATATACTTACTTTCTGAACAGCCCTTGCAGTATCATGATCCATTGAGAATATACTTACATTCGGAACAACCATTGCCGTATAATGATCCAATGAGAATGCACTTCCTTTCGGAACAACCATTGCCGTATAATGATCCAATGAGTATGCACTTACTTTCTGAAAAACCCTTGCAGTATCATGATCCAATGACAATACACTTACTTTCTGAACAGCCCTTGCAGTATCATGATCCAATGACAATACATTTACTTTCCGAACAGCCCTTGCAGTATCATGATCAAATGAGAATACACTTACTTTCTGAACAGCCCTTGCAGTATCATGATCCAATGACAATACATTTACTTTCGGAACAGCCCTTGCAGTATCATGATCAAATGAGAATACACTTACTTTCTGAACAGCCCGTGCAGTATCATGATCAAATGAGAATACACTTACTTTCTGAAAAACCCTTGCAGTATCATGATCCAATGACAATACACTTACTTTCTGAACAGCCCTTGCAGTACATGATCCAATGAGAATACCCTTACTTTCTGAACAAACATAACCAGTATCCTAATCCAATGAGAATACACTTAATTTCGGAACAGCCCTTGCAGTATCATGATCCAATGAGAATACACATACTTTCTGAACAGCACTTGCAGTATCATGATCCAATGAGAATACACTTACTTTCTGAACAACCCTTACAATATCATGATCAACTGAGAATACACTTACTTTCTGAACAGCCCTTGTATCATGATCCAATGACAATACACTTACTTTCTGAACAGCTATTGCATTATCATGATCCAATGAGAATGCACTTACTTTCTGAACAGTCCATTGTAATATCATGATCCAATGAGAATACACTTACTTTCTGAACAGCTCTTGCAGTATCAGGATCCAATGAGAATACACTTACTTTCTGAACAGCCCTTGCATTATCATGATCCAATGCGAATACACTTACTTTCTGAACAGCTTACAATATCATGATCCAATGAGAATATACTTACTTTCTGAACAGCCCTTGCAGTATCATGATCCAATGAGAATACACTTACTTTCAGAACAGCCCTTGCAGTATCATGATCCAATGAGAATACACTTACTTTCTGAACAGCCCTAACAGTACCATGATCCAATGACAATACACTTACTTTCTGAACAGACCTTGCAATATCATAATCCAATGACAATACACTTACTTTCTGAAAATCCCTTACAATACATGATCCAATGAGAATACACTTACTTTCTGAACAACCATAACCAGTATCCTAATCCAATGAGAATATACCTAACTTCTGAACAGCCCTTCCAGTATCATGATCCAATGACAATACACTTACTTTCGGAACAGCCCTTGCAGTATCATGATCCAATGAGAATACACTTAATTTCGGAACAGCCCTTGCAGTATCATGATCCAATGAGAATACACATACTTTCTGAACAGCCATTGTAATATCATGATCAAATGAGAATACACTTACTTTCTGAACAGCCCTTGCAATAGCATGATCCAATGAGAATACAATTACTTTCTTAACAGTCCTTGCACTATCATGCTCCAATGAAAACACAATTACTTTCTGAACAGCCCTTGCAATATCATGCTCCAATGAAAATACACTTACTTTCTGAACAGCCCTTGCAATATCATGAGCCAATGAAAATACACTTACTTTCTGAATAGCCCTTACATTATCATGATCCAATGACAATATACTTACTTTCTGAACAGCCCTTGCAGTATCATGATCCCATCAGAATACATTTACTTTCTGAACAGCCCTTGCAGTATCATGATCCAATGAGAATACACTTACTTTCTGAACAGCCTTGCAGTATCATAATCCAATGAGAATACACGTACTTTCTGAACAGCCCTTGTTGTATCATGATCCAATGAGAATATACTTACTTTTTGAACAGCCCTTGCAATATCATGATCCAATGAGAATACACTTACTTTCTGAACAGCCCTTGCAGTATCATGATCCAATGAGAATGCACTTAATTTCGGAACAGCCCTTGCAGTATCATGATCCAATGAGAATACACATACTTTCTGAACAGCCATTGTAATATCATGCTCAAATGAGAATACACTTACTTTCTGAACAGCCCTTGCAGTATCATGATCCAATGAGAATACACTTTCTTTCTGAACATTCCATTGTAATATCATGATCCAATGAAAATACACTTAGTTTCTGAAAAGCACTTGCAATATCATGATCTAATGAGAATACACTTACTTTCTGAACAACCCTTACAATATATTGATCAAATGAGAATACACTTACTTTCTGAACAGCATTTGTATCATGATCTAATGACAATACACTTACTTTCTGAACAGCTTGCAGTATCACGATCCAATGAGATTACACATACTTTCTGAACAGCCCTTGCATTATAATGATCCAATGAGAATACACTTACTTTCTGAACAGCACTTGCAGTATCATGATCCAATGAGAAAACACTTACTTTCTGAACAGCCCTTGCAGTATCATGATCCAATGAGAATACACTTACTTTCTGAACATTCCATTGTAATATCATGATCCAATGAAAATAAACTTACTTTCTGAAAAGCACTTGCAGTATCATGATCCAATGAGAATACATTTACTTTCTGAACAACCCTTACAATATCATGATCAAATGAGAATACACTTACTTTCTGAACAGCACTTGTATCATGATCCAATGACAATACACTTACTTTCTGAACAGATTGCAGTATCACGATCCAATGAAAATACACTTACTTTCTGAACAGCCCTTGCAATATCATGATCCAATGAGAATACACTTACTTTCTGAACAGCCCTTGCAATAGCATGATCCAATGAGAATACAATTACTTTCTGAACAGCCCTTGCACTATCATGCTCCAACGAAAACACAATTACTTTCTGAACAGCCCTTGCAATATCATGATCCAATGAAAATACAATTACTTTCTGAATAGCCCTTGCAATATCATGATCCAATGAAAATACACTTACTTTCTGAACAGCCCTTGCATTATCATGATCCAATGACAATACACTTACTTTCTGAACAGCCCTTGCAGTATCATGATCCAATGAGAATACACTTACTTTCTGAACAGCCCTTGCAGTATCATGATCCAATGAGAATATACTTACTTTCTGAACAGCCCTTGCAGTATCATGATCCAATGAGAATACACTTACTTTCTGAACAACCATTGCAGTATCATGATCCAATGAGAATACACTTACTTTCTGAACAGCCATTGCAATATCATGATCCAATGAGAATACACTTACTTTCTGAACAGCCCTTGCAGTATCATGATCCAATGAGAATACACTTACTTTCTGAACAGCCCTTGCAGTATCATGATCCAATGAGAATACACTTACTTTCGGAACAGCCATTTTAATATCATGATCAAATGAGAATACACTTACTTTCTGAACTGCACTTGCAGTATCATGATCCAATGAGAATACACTTACTTTCTGAACAACCCTTACAATAGCAAGATCAAATGAGAATACACCTACTTTCTGAACAGCCCTTGTATCATGATCCAATGACAATATACTTACTTTATGAATAGCCCTTGCATTATCATGAACCAATGAGAACACACTTACTTTCTGAACAGCCATTGCAGTATCATGATCCAATGAGAATACACTTAATTTCGGAACAGCCCTTGCAGTGTCATGATCCAATGAGAATACACATACTTTCTGAACAGCCATTGTAATATCATGATCAAATGAGAATACACTTACTTTCGGAACAGCCCTTGCAGTATCATGATCCAATGATAATACACTTAATTTCGGAATAGCCCTTGCAGTATCATGATCCAATGAGAATACACATACTTTCTGAACAGCCATTTTAATATCATGATCAAATGAATATACACTTAGTTTCTGAACAGCACTTGCAGTATCATGATCCAATGAGAATACACTTACTTTCTGACCAGCTTGTAGTATCACGATCCAATGAAAATACACTTACTTTCTGACAAGCCCTTGCCATATCATGATCCAATGAGAATACACTTAATTTCTGAACAGATCTTGCAGTATCACGATCCAGTGAGAATACACTTACATTCTGAACAGCCCTTGCAGTATCATGACCCATTGATAATACACTTACTTTCTGAACAGCCCTTGTTGTATCATGATCCATTGAGAATATACGTACTTTCTGAACAGCCCTTGCAGTATCATGATCCAATGAGAATACACTTACTTTCGGAACAACCATTGCCGTATCATGATCCAATGAGAATAAACTTACTTTCGGAACAGCCCTTGCAGTATCATGATCCAATGAGAATACACTTACTTTCTGAACAGCCCTTACAGTACGATGATCCAATGACAATACACTTACTTTCTGAACAGACCTTGCAATATCATGATCCAATAACAATACACTTACTTTCTGAAAATCCCGTGCAGTATCATGATCCAATGAGAATACCCTTACTTTCTGAACAACCATAACCAGTATCTAATCCAATGAGAATACACCTAACTTCTGAACAGCCTTTCCAGTATCATGATCCAATGACAATACACTTTCTTTCGGAACAGCCCTTGCAGTATCATGATCCAATGAGAATACACTTAATTTCTGAACAGCCCTTGCAGTATCATGATCCAATGAGAATACACATACTTTCTGAACAGCCATTTTAATATCATGATCAAATGAGAATACACTTACTTTCTGAACAACCCTTACAATATCATGATCAAATGAGAATACACTTACTTTCTGAACAGCCTTTGTATCATGATCCAATGAAAATACACTTACGTTCTGAACAGCCCTTGCAATATCATGATCCAATGAGAATACACTTACTTTCTGAACAACCCTTGCAATATCATGATCAAATGAGAATACACTTACTTTCTGAACAGCCCTTGTATCATGATCCAATGAGAATACACTTACTTTCTGAACAGCTCTTGCAGTATCACGATCCAATGAGAATACACTTACTTTCTGAACAGCCCTTGCATTATCATGATCCAATGCGAATACACTTACTTTCTGAACAGCTTACAATATAATGATCCAATGAGAATATACTTACTTTCTGAACAGCCCTTGCAGTATGATGATCCAATGAGAATACACTTACTTTCGGAACAGCCCTTGCAGTATCATGATCCAATGAGAATACACTTACTTTCTGAACAGCCCTTACAGTACCATGATCCAATGACAATACACTTACTTTCTGAACAGACCTTGCAATATCATGATCCAATGACAATACACTTACTTTCTGAAAATCCCGTGCAGTATCATGATCCAATGAGAATACCCTTACTTTCTGAACAACCATAACCAGTATCCTAATCCAATGAGAATAAACCTAACTTCTGAACAGCCCTTCCAGTATCATGATCCAATGACAATACACTTTCTTTCGGAACAGCCCTTGCAGTATCATGATCCAATGAGAATACCTTTAATTTCGGAACAGCCCTTGCAGTATCATGATCCAATGAGAATACACATACTTTCTGAACAGCCATTTTAATATCATGATCAAATGAGAATACACTTACTTTCTGAACAACCCTTACAATAGCATGATCAAATGAGAATACACTTACTTTCTGAACAGCCCTTGTATCATGATCCAATGACAATACACTTACTTTCTGAACAGTCCATTGTAATATCATGATCCAATGACAATACACTTACTTTCTGAACAGATTGCAGTATCACGATCCAATGAAAATACACTTACTTTCTGAACAGCCCTTGCAATAGCATGATCCAATGAGAATACAATTACTTTCTGAACAGCCCTTGCACTATCATGCTCCAACGAAAACACAATTACTTTCTGAACAGCCCTTGCAATATCATGCTCCAATGAAAATACAATTACTTTCTGAATAGCCCTTGCAATATCATGAGCCAATGAAAATACACTTACTTTCTGAATAGCCCTTGCATTATCATGATCCAATGACAATATACTTACTTTCTGAACAGCCCTTGCAGTATCATGATCCCATCAGAATACATTTACTTTCTGAACAGCCCTTTGAGTATCATGATCCAATGAGAATACACTTACTTTCTGAACAGCCTTGCAGTATCATAATCCAATGAGAATACACTTACTTTCTGAACAGCCCTTGTTGTATCATGATCCAATGAGAATATACTTACTTTCTGAACAGCCCTTGCAGTATCATGATCCAATGAGAATACACTTACTTTCGGAACAACCATTGCAGTATCATGATCCAATGAGAATGCACTTACTTTCTGAACAGTCCATTGTAATATCATGATCCAATGAGAATACACTTACTTTCTGAACAGCTCTTGCAGTATCACGATCCAATGAGAATACACTTACCTTCTGAACAGCCCTTGCATTATCATGATCCAATGCGAATACACTTACTTTCGGAACAGCCATTTTAATATCATGATCAAATGAGAATACACTTACTTTCTGAACTGCACTTGCAGTATCATGATCCAAAGAGAATACACTTATTTTCTGAACAACCCTTACAATAGCAAGATCAAATGAGAATACACCTACTTTCTGAACAGCCCTTGTATCATGATCCAATGACAATATACTTACTTTATGAATAGCCCTTGCATTATCATGAACCAATGAGAACACACTTACTTTCTGAACAGCCATTGCAGTATCATGATCCAATGAGAATAAACTTAATTTCGGAACAGCCCTTGCAGTGTCATGATCCAATGAGAATACACATACTTTCTGAACAGCCATTGTAATATCATGATCAAATGAGAATACACTTACTTTCGGAACAGCCCTTGCAGTATCATGATCCAATGATAATACACTTAATTTCGGAATAGCCCTTGCAGTATCATGATCCAATGAGAATAAACATACTTTCTGAACAGCCATTTTAATATCATGATCATATGAGTATACACTTAGTTTCTGAACAGCTCTTGCAGTATCACGATCCAATGAAAATACACTTACTTTCTGAACAACCATTACAATATCATGATCAAATGAGAATACACTTATTTTCTGAACAGCACTTGTATCATGATCCAATGACAATACACTTACTTTCTGAACAGCTTGCAGTATCACGATCCAATGAAAATACACTTACTTTCTGAACAGCCCTTGCATTATAATGATCCTATGAGAATACACTTACTTTCTGAACAGCACTTGCAGTATCATGATCCAATGAGACTACATTTACTTTCTGAACAGCCCTTGCAGTATCATGATCCAATGATAATACACTTACTTTCTGAACAGCGATTGTAATATCATGATCAAATGAGAATACACTTACTTTCTGAACAGCCCTTGCAGTATTATGATCCAATGAGAATACACTTACTTTCTGAACATTCCATTTTAATATCATGATCAAATGAGACTACACTTACTTTCTAAACAGCCCTTGCAGTATCATGATCCAATGATAATACAATTACTTTCTGACAGCCATTGTAATATCATGATCAAATGAAAATAAACTTACTTTCTGAAAAGGACATGCAGTATCATGATCCAATGAGAATAAACTTACTTTCTGAACAACCCTTACAATATCATGATCAAATGAGAATACACTTACTTTCTGAACAGCCCTTGCAATAGCATGATCCAATGAGAATACAATTACTTTCTGAACAGCCCATGCAATATCATGCTCCAATGAAAACACAATTACTTTCTGAACAGCCCTTGCAATATCATGATCCAATGAAAATGCAATTACTTTCTGAACAGCCCTTGCAATATCATTATCCAATGAAAATACACTTACTTTCTGAACAGCCCTTGCAATATCATGCTCCAATGTGAATACACATACTTTCTGAACAGCACTTGCAGTATCATGATCCAATGAGAATACACTTACTTTCTGAACAACCCATGCAATATCATGATCAAATGAGAATACACTTACTTTCTGAACAGCCCTTGTATCATGATCCAATGACAATACACTTACTTTCTGAACAGTCCATTGTAATATCATGATCCAATGAGAATACACTTACTTTCTGAACAGCTCTTGCAGTATCACGATCCAATGAGAATACACTTACTTTCTGAACAGCCCTTGCATTATCATGATCCAATGCGAATACACTTACTTTCTGAACAACTTACAATATAATGATCCAATGAGAATATACTTACTTTCTGAACAGCCCTTGCAGTATGATGATCCAATGAGAATAAACTTACTTTCGGAACAGCCCTTGCAGTATCATGATCCAATGAGAATACCTTTAATTTCGGAACAGCCCTTGCAGTATCATGATCCAATGAGTATGCACATACTTTCTGAACAGCCATTTTAATATCATGATCAAATGAGAATACACTTACTTTCTGAACAGCACTTGCAGTATCATGATCCAATGAGAATACACTTACTTTCTGAACAACCCTTACAATAGCATGATCAAATGAGAATACACTTACTTTCTGAACAGCCTTTTTATCATGATCCAATGACAATATATTTACGTTCTGAACAGCCCTTGGCAGAATCCTGATCAAATGAGACTACATTTCCTTTCTGAACAGCCCTTATACTATCATAATCCAATGACATTACACTTACTTTCTGAACAGATTGTAGTATCACGATCCAATGAAAATACACTTAATTTCTGAACAGCCCTTATAATATCATATAATCCAATGACATTACACTTACTTTCTGAACAGATTGTAGTATCACGATCCAATGAAAATACACTTAATTTCTGAACAGCTCTTGCAGTATCACGATCCAATGAGAATACACTTACTTTCTGAACACCCCTTGCAGTATCATGATCCAATGAGAATACACTTACTTTCTGAACATTCCATTGTAATATCATGATCCAATGAAAATACACTTACTTTCTGAAAAGCACTTGCAGTATCATGATCCAATGAGAATACACTTACTTTCTGAACAACCATTACAATATCATGATCAAATGAGAATACACTTACTTTCTGAACAGCACTTGTATCATGATCCAATGACAATACACTTACTTACTGAACAGCTTGCAGTATCACGATCCAATGAAAATACACTTACTTTCTGAACAGCCCTTGCATTATAATGATCCAATGAGAATACACTTACTTTCTGAACAGCACTTGCAGTATCATGATCCAATGAGACTACACTTACTTTCTGAACAGCCCTTTCAGTATCATGATCCAATGATAATACACTTACTTTCTGAACAGCCATTGTAATATCATGATCAAATGAGAATACACTTACTTTCTGAACAGCCCTTGCAGTATCATGATCCAATGAGAATACACTTACTTTCTGAACATTCCATTTTAATATCATGATCAAATGAGACTACACTTACTTTCTGAACAGCCCTTGCAGTATCATGATCCAATGATAATACAATTACTTTCTGACAGCCATTGTAATATCATGATCAAATGAAAATAAACTTACTTTCTGAAAAGCACATGCAGTATCATGATCCAATGAGAATACACTTACTTTCTGAACAACCCTTACAATATCATGATCAAATGAGAATACACTTACTTTCTGAACAGCCCTTGCAATAGCATGATCCAATGAGAATACAATTACTTTCTGAACAGCCCATGCAATATCATGCTCCAATGAAAACACAATTACTTTCTGAACAACCCTTGCAATATCATGATCCAATGAAAATACAATTACTTTCTGAACAGCCCTTGCAATATCATGATCCAATGAAAATACACTTACTTTCTGAACAGCCCTTGCAATATCATGCTCCAATGAGAATACACATACTTTCTGAACAGCACTTGCAGTATCATGATCCAATGAGAATACACTTACTTTCTGAACAACCCATGCAATATCATGATCAAATGAGAATACATTTACTTTCTGAACAGCCCTTGTATCATGATCCAATGACAATACACTTACTTTCTGAACAGTCCATTGTAATATCATGATCCAATGAGAATACACTTACTTTCTGAACAGCTCTTGCAGTATCACGATCCAATGAGAATACACTTACTTTCTGAACAGCCCTTGCATTATCATGATCCAATGCGAATACACTTACTTTCTGAACAGCTTACAATATAATGATCCAATGAGAATATACTTACTTTCTGAACAGCCCTTGCAGTATGATGATCCAATGAGAATAAACTTACTTTCTGAACAGCCCTTGCAGTATCATGATCCAATGAGAATACACTTACTTTCTGAACAGCCCTTACAGTACCATGATCCAATGACAATACACTTACTTTCTGAACAGACCTTGCAATATCATGATCCAATGACAATACACTTACTTTCTGAAAATCCCGTGCAGTATCATGATCCAATGAGAATACCCTTACTTTCTGAACAACCATAACCAGTATCCTAATCCAATGAGAATACACCTAACTTCTGAACAGCCCTTCCAGTATCATGATCCAATGACAATACACTTTCTTTCGGAACAGCCCTTGCAGTATCATGATCCAATGAGAATACCTTTAATTTCGGAACAGCCCTTGCAGTATCATGATCCAATGAGAATTCACATACTTTCTGAACAGCCATTTTAATATCATGATCAAATGAGAATACACTTACTTTCTGAACAACCCTTACAATAGCATGATCAAATGAGAATACACTTACTTTCTGAACAGCCTTTGTATCATGATCCAATGACAATATACTTACGTTCTGAACAGCCCTTGCATTATCATGATCCAATGAGAATACACTTACTTTCTGAACAACCCATGCAATATCATAATCAAATGAGAATACACTTACTTTCTGAACAGCCCTTGTATCATGATCCAATGACAATACACTTACGTTCTGAACAGCCCTTGCATTATCATGATCCAATGAGAATACACTTACTTTCTGAACAGTCCATTGTAATATCATGATCAAATGAGAATACACTTACTTTCTGAACAACCCTTACAATAGCATGATCAAATGAGAATACACTTACTTTCTGAACAGCCTTTGTATCATGATCCAATGACAATATACTTACGTTCTGAACAGCCCTTGCATTATCATGATCCAATGAGAATACACTTACTTTCTGAACAGCCCTTGCAATATCATAATCAAATGAGAATACACATGATATACACTTACTTTCTGACAGATTGTAGTATCACGATCCAATGAAAATACACTTAATTTCTGAACAGCTCTTGCAGTATCACGATCCAATGAGAATACAATTACTTTCTGAACAGCCCTTGCAGTATCATGATCCAATGAGAATACACTTACTTTCTGAACATCCATTGTAATATCATGATCCAATGAAAATACACTTACTTTCTGAAAAGCACTTGCAGTATCATGATCCAATGAGAATACACTTACTTTCTGAACATTCCATTGTAATATAATGATCCAATGAAAATACACTTACTTTCTGAAAAGCACTTGCAGTATCATGATCCAATGAGAATACACTTACTTTCTGAACAACCATTACAATATCATGATCAAATGAGAATACACTTACTTTCTGAACAGCACTTGTATCATGATCCAATGACAATACACTTACTTTCTGAACAGCTTGCAGTATCACGATCCAATGAAAATACACTTACTTTCTGAACAGCCCTTGCATTATAATGATCCAATGAGAATACACTTACTTTCTGAACAGCACTTGCAGTATCATGATCCAATGAGAATACACTTACTTTCTGAACAACCCTTACAATATCATGATCAAATGAGAATTCACTTACTTTCTGAACAGCCCTTGCAATAGCATGATCCAATGAGAATACAATTACTTTCTGAACAGCCCATGCAATATCATGCTCCAATGAAAACACAATTACTTTCTGAACAGCCCTTGCAATATCATGATCCAATGAAAATACAATTACTTTCTGAACAGCCCTTGCAGTATCACGATCATATGTGAATACACTTACTTTCTGAACAGCCCTTGCATTATCATGATCCAATGCGAATACACTTACTTTCTGAACAGCTTACAATATCATGATCCAATGAGAATACACTTACTTTCTGAACAGCCCTTACAGTACCATGATCCAATGACAATACACTTACTTTCTGAACAGACCTTGCAATATCATGATCCAATGACAATACACTTACTTTCTGAAAATCCCGTGCAGTATCATGATCCAATGAGAATACCCTTACTTTCTGAACAACCATAACCAGTATCCTAAATCCAATGAGAATACACCTAACTTCTGAACAGCCCTTCCAGTATCATGATCCAATGACAATACACTTTCTTTCGGAACAGCCCTTGCAGTATCATGATCCAATGAGAATACCTTTAATTTCGGAACAGCCCTTGCAGTATCATGATCCAATGAGAATTCACATACTTTCTGAACAGCCATTTTAATATCATGATCAAATGAGAATACACTTACTTTCTGAACAACCCTTACAATAGCATGATCAAATGAGAATACACTTACTTTCTGAACAGCCTTTGTATCATGATCCAATGACAATATACTTACGTTCTGAACAGCCCTTGCATTATCATGATCCAATGAGAATACACTTACTTTCTGAACAACCCATGCAATATCATAATCAAATGAGAATACACTTACTTTCTGAACAGCCCTTGTATCATGATCCAATGACAATACACTTACGTTCTGAACAGCCCTTGCATTATCATGATCCAATGAGAATACACTTACTTTCTGAACAGTCCATTGTAATATCATGATCAAATGAGAATACACTTACTTTCTGAACAACCCTTACAATAGCATGATCAAATGAGAATACACTTACTTTCTGAACAGCCTTTGTATCATGATCCAATGACAATATACTTACGTTCTGAACAGCCCTTGCATTATCATGATCCAATGAGAATACACTTACTTTCTGAACAGCCCTTGGCAGAATCATGATCAAATGAGACTACATTTCCATTATACTATCATATAATCCAATGATATTACACTTACTTTCTGAACAGATTGTAGTATCACGATCCAATGAAAATACACTTAATTTCTGAACAGCTCTTGCAGTATCACGATCCAATGAGAATACAATTACTTTCTGAACAGCCCTTGCAGTATCATGATCCAATGAGAATACACTTACTTTCTGAACATTCCATTGTAATATCATGATCCAATGAAAATACACTTACTTTCTGAAAAGCACTTGCAGTATCATGATCCAATGAGAATACACTTACTTTCTGAACATTCCATTGTAATATAATGATCCAATGAAAATACACTTACTTTCTGAAAAGCACTTGCAGTATCATGATCCAATGAGAATACACTTACTTTCTGAACAACCATTACAATATCATGATCAAATGAGAATACACTTACTTTCTGAACAGCACTTGTATCATGATCCAATGACAATACACTTACTTTCTGAACAGCTTGCAGTATCACGATCCAATGAAAATACACTTACTTTCTGAACAGCCCTTGCATTATAATGATCCAATGAGAATACACTTACTTTCTGAACAGCACTTGCAGTATCATGATCCAATGAGAATACACTTACTTTCTGAACAACCCTTACAATATCATGATCAAATGAGAATTCACTTACTTTCTGAACAGCCCTTGCAATAGCATGATCCAATGAGAATACAATTACTTTCTGAACAGCCCATGCAATATCATGCTCCAATGAAAACACAATTACTTTCTGAACAGCCCTTGCAATATCATGATCCAATGAAAATACAATTACTTTCTGAACAGCCCTTGCAGTATCACGATCATATGAGAATACACTTACTTTCTGAACAGCCCTTGCATTATCATGATCCAATGCGAATACACTTACTTTCTGAACAGCTTACAATATCATGATCCAATGAGAATACACTTACTTTCTGAACAGCCCTTACAGTAACATGATCCAATGACAATACACTTACTTTCTGAACAGACCTTGCAATATCATGATCCAATGACAATACAATATTAATTGACAGGTATATGAGACCAGTCTATAAACAGTGCTGATGTGTTTCTTCTCCCGCATGTATGTATCTTTGCAATGTTGTATGTACATGGATGTTGATATCTCATTCGTTATGGGTGTGTATCTTTGCAATGTTGTTTGTACATGAATGTTGATATCTCATTCGTTATGGGTATGTATCTTTGCAATGTTGTATGTACATGAAGGTAGATAGCATAATCGTTATGGGTATGTATCTTTGCAATGTTGTATGTACATGTACGTATATAGCTTATTGGCTATGGGTATGTATCCTTGCAATGTTGTATGTACATGAATGTTGATATCTCATTCGTTATGGGTATGTATCTTTGCAATGTTGTATGTACATGACTGTAGATAGCTTATTGGCTATGGGTATGTATTTTTGCAATGTTGTATGTACATGACTGTAGATAGCTTATTGGCTATGGGTATGTATTTTTGCAATGTTGTATGTACATGTATGTATATAGCTTATTCGCTATCGGTATGTATCCTTGCAATGTTGTATGTACATGAATGTTGATATCTCATTCGTTATGGGTATGTATCTTTGCAATGTTGTATGTACATGACTGTAGATAGCTTATTGGCTATGGGTATGTATTTTTGCAATGTTGTATGTACATGTATGTATATAGCTTATTCGCTATGGGTATGTATATTTGCAATGTTGTATGTACATGTAAGTAGATAGCTTATTCCTTATGGGTTAGCTAAATCCTTATTGCTCGTAAACATTTGAAAAATTCTTATGAGATTACTGTTTCCTTTGTGTTGATGGTATACTTAGTGTGTGTTTGCAAATGTCCAGCTTTTTGTGTTTAGGACTATGCGTACAAATCGTACAGCCCATTAAAAACTAGTGATTAAGAAATCAATTGGGAATTTGGGGTTCAAAATATATTATATGTATATTAGTAATTGATCTCATATATATGTGTATGTACAAACTGGGTTTATGAAAATAAAGTTGACACGTGGGTGCAATCCCATCTAGGTATCGTAATTTGAAGCTGCTAATTACAAATCAATTTGGAAAGTACATAATGACCTAATCTCAATCGTGTACAACACTTATAACATTGCGTTGTCCATTGTAAAAGCGTAATGTTCAGTCATTCTCAATTAAAATGCCTATATTGCCATTTGAACTATCTGTACCATAATTGTTCATTTATTTAATATAATATAATATATGTGATAGGGTGATTAAAACGCATTAAAACTATGATATGCATTATATATACTAGAGGGCATAGAAAACGCTCACCTACATTATATTATTATTATTATTATTATTATTATTATTACATGAACACGAAATACGACGGATTCCATCAAAGATATATCACAGCTTTATTACAAAACACAAACTGAACAACGAACAATAATCTAAAATGTTTAAAACTATGTATTTAATTATATAATTATTGTTTTTCATGTAAAAACACCCTTATCCGAAATGTGCGTTTTGTATGTCCTCTAGTATACTAGTATAGTAATAAATATGTTACAACTAATTGTTTATAATTTGAAACAGAAATGATACATAACAAGAGTAATATGATCAGCGAAATATTCTCTGAACTGATACCCATCATAACAAAATGAAGTTAGCAGAAATGCATTAAAAGAGGTATGTTTCAGAGTGCATTTCTACTGTTTTCAATTTGATACGACCATCTTACTGAGGTTATTTCTCTTGTATGTAGAATCTGTTTTAGTGCATATATGCACATTTCATTTCGATAATACAGAACTTATACCTATGTTATATTCTACCTGTTTTAGATGCATTTCTGCTGATTGAAGCTGGCGTATCATTTTAGAGACAGAGACAAATTATTTCTATTTGATGTAGCATCTGATTTTAATGCATTGTTCTGTTGATTTCATTTTGATACGCCTGCGCAGTGAAGGTCATTGTACGCGCAATGTTATTAAATGTTTGTTTATCATAGTGTCACCCCTATGTATAGGGCCAGCCATTTCTGACATATGAGACACCTCTTTTTGTGAATATCATTACTTCCCGAACCCTTTGCTCGGTAATCATTATTTAACTAGCTGGCGGCTCACCAACCGGCCGTATGAGAATTGACCCCATGAAGAGGTTGTAACCGTAGACCTCCCGCTCCGCAAACGGACGCCTTAACCACGTCCACGGAGACGCTATGATAGTTTACAGCTTTTACCTGTAGTACATAATGGTGTAGTCTTATATCCGGCAGAGCAACCGGTATCACATTCACCGTTTACAGCATTGCACGGTCCTTCAGAGCAATGACCACAGACAGTTTTACACGCTTGACCCCACGAACCGCTCTGACATGCTGTAGGTGTAAGAAAACAAATTATTCATGTTGTGCTTAAAACACGATACTACATTTTTAATATATTTCAAAATTATGTTTAGATTAATGATCATTGCAGTGAACGGTTTAATCGAGAACACACGCACATAGGTTGGACTGACTACAAGTTATGACAACAATACAATGGCTGATAGCTGGCGCTGTACATAGTTTTAACCAGATCATATTTTGCGACGGAACAACACGACTTCTATCCTGGATGCGGCTGCGATGAAGACGAAACAACCAGAAACGTCTAGCTGTCGTGGGTTGTCAAATCGTGGAAGATGTGATCTTAAAAGGCCGCCGTTCAGAAATAGATAAATAATGTTATTTCATATTCTAGACGAAAGACGCACCTGTCAGGGATGCCTCAGTTAGACCAATGAACCGACGCCCAGTCGCCCATATGCCTCGGTTGGTGGAAATTTAAAAATCAAAACAACAGGATTGAATATTGAACAGTTTCCTGATTTCAATACTATGCTGTGTATAGTGAAAACTCGTTAAACAGGACAGATCAATCACCACAAACTATGTATATTTTCACTACGAATATATCAATCTTATATAGGCTACTATAACACTCATTTAATTTGTTTCCTTTCTCTGCGTTCGTTGTGAGTAGTATTGACTAGTCCAATACACATATTAATACAATGCGATGGCGCAATTATCTACAGGTAAATAAATGGTATTGATAATTGGATGATAGGATGATATGAAGTAGCACGTGAGTATATAGTATGCCTATGTTCATCGTTTTATCTTACCGGTATCGCAGTAAGCACCGTCCCACCCTGGATTACATCCTTGCAAACAGATCCCATTAACGTGATCACAGATATACCCTCCAGCACGTTGGCAGTTTTCTCCACATGACTTGCTGCATCCTCCACCATAATAACCGTTAGCACAAACTGTACGTAATTGATGAATTTAAGTTATGTTGGGCATATTATTTTACGGAAACAGGATTTATACAAAGAGCTTCTCATCAACGTAACGACAAATGTAACGGCTGATGCGGAGGCAATCGCAATGCATTTACTCTCTGCATGCAGCACCACAATAACCTATATAATATACTGCTTCATACGAACATACTATGGTAGAGCAAATACTACAATTGAATGCATACGTGTTGTACATATTTCAATATGTCAGATATTACGAACAACTAAAATATAGCATTTAAGTTCAAAATAATTTACTGTAAAAGAACAGTTACTATTGTAGTTATTCTCACTTTGGTCGCATTTTACGCCATATATCCTGGACTACAGCCATTGACACAGTGACCGTCTGTCTTTCTACACACGTCGTTGTTAATGCAACGTCCACTACAACTGTGCTGACAGTTCAAGCCATAGTGGCCATCAGTACACTCTAAAATACAATAAAATACAAGCATAGCCCAGATCTACATGCATCACATATAGTTTAATTATGACTAAGGTTGCTATATTATCCTCACCCGAGATCTGCATTCAAACACAACCTTTTGTATTTGCAACCCGGAAGTTTGTCTCGATTGCTAGAGGTCAACTCAGTGGGGATTAACCCTGGTAACTGTGAGGTCAAGCTTCCGAACAAACTGTTACACCATTCTCCAGCATCATATATTTTTAACTATTACCCGCGTGACGGTAACATCCGAGACTGTTACAAGCAGGTTGATTTATAATTCCGAAATTACGCGTAAAGCAAGCGATTGTAGCTTGTTACTTAGGCTCTTAATGTGTACAACATAACTATCTAATAACGAAACGATGGTACAACATAACAATCTTATAATGAAACGATGGTACAACATAACTATCTTATAACGAAACGATGGTACAATATAACTATCTTATAACGAAACGATGGTACAACATAACTATATAATAACGAAACGATGGTACAACATAACTATCTTATAGCGAAACGATGGTACAACATAACTATCTTATAACGAAACGATGGAACAACATAACTATCTTATAACGAAACGATGGTACAACATAACTATCTTATAACGAAACGATGGTATAACATAACTATCTTATAACGAAACGATGGTACAATATAACTATCTTATAACGAAACGATGGTACAACATAACTATCTTATAACGAAACGATGGTACAATATAACTATCTTATAACGAAACGATGGTACAACATAACTATCTTATAACGAAACGATGGTACAACATATTGCCAGACAAGAAAGTTCGTCCTAACATAATACAAATTATTGTTGTTTTATAAACAACTATAGGGGACGGATTATCTATATATTTGAAAGGTAAATTTGCATTCAATTTCATGAACGCAAGTAATGTTCGGCATAATAAAATAACTACCACAATGTGTTTCGGATGCATTCGGTAGTGTGTATCACCTCTGTCGCTAGTCATTCATCAGAACTGGCAATACGGACTGTTACCCGGTATGCAGTATGTTATTTATAACACACATATACAATTATACGGACATAAATTATAAATAATTACTGATGTGTATACACACACACACACACACACGTACCTGTTGTGCATGTTGGTGTATTCATGTAACCGGCATCACATCCTGCAGGACACTCCCCAGTTTTGACGTCACATATTGCAGACGCGTAACAATTACCGCAATGCTTTTCACACGACTGTCCCCATTGAGCGTCTGTACATTCTATAATAGTCAATAACATATACAGGTGCAAATAATTACTCAAGATATGTGCTATGTCTCAGAGTAACCATACACTACACGTTGCCCCGGGACACATCTCGCAGCCGCAGCATAGACTTTTGCGAGTTTCTGGTTGTCAAAGTTGCCGCAATGAATTATCCACCATCGCTAATGATATGGTCATCGGTAATGAGTGAGTTAGCGAATTAACCATGTGGTCACTGAGGCGACAATATGCTAACTGTCGGTTCCGTTTTCATGCATATTCGTGATGACACAAAATGATTGATGAGCGTGGCTCTAAAAGGGACCAAAGAAACGTAAATGTAATCACCTAGTGTACTTGACCCCCCTAGACGTCTAGAAATATATATACTTATCTACGTAGGCATCACCAGCCAGAATATAATCACATTGGGAGACAATCGCCTTAGATCAACAACTTTAGACACACTTCTACAAGACATCTACATACACAGCTCTACATCGAATAATCGACGGTGCCGACATCTAGTTCATACATGTAGTATGATGAAATATGATCGGAATTATCCAAATGTGCTTAAATAAATATTATCCTGAATCAGATTAACTGTGAACAAATGTAGCTATGTATATGTAACAATGTGAACTATTTAATTAAGCAGAGTTATCAGTTATGTCCCATTGACTGAAATGTTCAGAATTTCAGGTATATATTTAGAATATAACCCACCACATGGAAGCTCACGAGACCGATCAGCTGTTCAGTGCCACCATATCCCAGTCACTGAGAGTGACCACGTGTATTTTATTTTAGTGTTGGACAGTTTTATATTTTAACAAGGTAAATATGCTTTCAAATGTTTTGGGAGTTATTGCATTCAGTGTACAAAGATAATATACAGGTTTCAAGTGAACTTGTTTGTGTTGGCATTCCATATGTTGGCAGTAAATAAGTACAACATTTACATTGAATGTTCTTCTGGTAAAGGTCAAGCTAGCAGCATTGAATTGTCTGTTTCTAATAGTTATTAATAATAATAACATAACATTCACAATTGCATCTTGTCTCTTACACACACATAATACTTATTTGCAGGGTTTTGTTATTTGCTTAACAACCACGTTGGGAGATAATTAATTGGGCGAAAGGAAAACACATCGTTCCACAAATGGTAAGCTTTATAAAGAGTGTATTTAAATGTATATTGAAGGATTAAATTGCTCAATGCTACATTTATTTGATAGAATATGTGATGTTTATTTAATATGTCGATATCTGTTGGATATCTCGCTATAGAAGATTTATAGTCAGGCATCCGAGTCTTTGATGACACTGGACTCATTGATTGGTTGTGAAATGATAATGCCAGAAATAACAATTGCCACTGTGACATATAATGTACAATTTGAATATATAGATATGTCTTTCAGGAGTATTGATGGATAAGACATATTATTCATTGCTGTTTTTATATATATAGTTCAGAGTGTTAAACTCCATCTACAACTTGAGTTAAACTCCAGCTACAACTTGAGTTAAACTCCATCTACAACTTGAGTTAAACTCCAGCTACAACTTGAGTTAAACTACAGCTACAACTTTAGTTAAACTCCAGCTACAACCTGAGTTAAACTCCAGCTACAACTAGAGTTAAACTATATCTACAACCTGAGTTAAACTCCATCTACAACTTGAGTTAAACTATATCTACAACCTGAGTTAAACTCCAGCTACAACTTGAGTTAAACACACACTGAGTTAAACTCCATCTACAACTTGAGTTAAACTATACCTACAACTTGAGTTAAACTCCAGCTACAACTTGAGTTAAACTCCATCTACAACTTGAGCTAAACTCCAGCTACAACTTGAGTTAAACTCCAGCTACAACTTGAGTTAAACTCCAGCTACAACTTGAGTTAAACTCCAGCTACAACTTGAGTTAAACTCCAGCTACAACTTGAGTTATAACTCCAGCTACAACTTTAGTTACAACTCCAATCACTATTAGAGTTCTTATTCTTGTTCAACAACCAACCATGGATGTGTACATTCTTGAAATCATTGTAATAAATGAATTATTGGAACTATACTGTATGTGTTGACCATCACTTAGTTCCAATCATCCAAACTATTCCCCTTCACTCTGTCATAAATGTTCTGGTTCTGATGTTTGGCATCCTGCACGTGCGCTTGGGAGCGAGTGTTTGTGTTCACGTGTGTGATTTAAGCCTCTCTATTATCCTAACATTCCATTATGTGCATCTTTAAAATCATATATGTGTACTATATGTGTAGTATATGTGTAGTATATGTGTACTGTATGTGTACTATATGTGTACTGTATGTGTACTATATGTAAGAGTATGTATGATATTAGTGTGTGTATTGTTGAGCATGTTTCCTTTGTATACATAAACTATATCTGTATTATCATAGTGAAAAGCTTTGTCTCGCAAAATTAATTTCATATCCCACTCATTAAATTACATTTATGCATTTGTCGAAATTCAGAGACTCGAGTACTCGAAATATAATCTGGAAATTATCGAATGAGAAATTACAACTTGTTAACAATTGAAATGAGAACATTGAAATGGTATAGTCAATGAATAGCTTTCTACAATATTAACATGAACAGTATATGCTTACCGATGTCACATTGTTCGCCTACACCAGTCCATCTACCGAGACATCCGGATGTACAAATACCCAGCATCCTGTCTTCCACTGATATAACGCTATTTTTACAATAGCATTTCTTCGTACAGTCATACCCGCACATATTTTCCTGGCAATCTAAAGAAAGCGAGGTGGCTGTGAAAGTAGTATGACTTGCAACTGTTAGGAATATTTAATATCTAGAGAATCACTAAGCACAAACAAGTGCAGTGGTTAGCTCGATCGCTTCTCACCAATGCAGTGGTTTGTATGCTCGTGTTAGTATGCTCGCTTCTCACAAATGTAGTGGTTAGCATGCTCGCTTCTCACCAATGCAGTGGTTAGTATGCTGGCTTATCACCAATGCAATGGTTAGCAAGCTCGCTTCTCACCAGTGTAGTGGTTAGCACGCTAGCTTCTCACCAATGCAGTGGTTAGCACGCTCCCTTATCACCAATACAGTGGTTAGCACGCCCGACTCTCATCAATGCAATTGTTAGCACGCTCGCTTCTCACCAATGCAACACATTGTATCTGATTGTAGCATGTGAGATGGTACGGTGTTCGCCAGATCGGACAGGTCGGTTTTCTCCGGGCATTCTGGTTTCGTCCCACACGATTGACCACCTTTACGCTTTAATCCCCACCAACGATAGTGTTTAATATAAGTTGTTAACACTTATTTAGCAATCGTTGTAAAGTAAATAAAGTTTAACCTTTTTAACTGAGATGAATTGATTTAGTAGAAAATGGTTTGGATTTGAACAGAGCAAAACGCAAAACAAAACGATTCGATTCAAAGAAACAAAATGGGTACCAACTTGATGTGAAGCAACTATATTAAAATTAATGTGCACATGTTTAACGCCTGGTTTATTATTATTATTGTATATATAATCCATATTGATAATGTACTACTAAATTCAGCAATGTACCAAGCACAAGAATGGCCATTATCGTTAATTTGATACCAAACATGACTAGTTGTGTCATGTGAAACATATTGGTTGTTATGGTGTTTTGATGTCACTGTTTATCCAAATCTTAGTAAAGTAAATCAGAAGTATTGCTAATCTGTGATATCAGTTTGCTCAGAATATTACTCACGAGAAGCCCATTATCCAAAGTAAAATAACTTTGGACTGGAAGAAGCTGCACACATGGTATTGCTATCACTAGAAGGCTTATGGAATTAGCTGATGGTATAGTTAGCTCATTTTTTATTTGTTTAGACATAATAGTCTCCTCACACAGGCGAATCCATTAAACACAGCCTGTCGAATTGGGTGAATTTGTCAATTCTGGCGATTGTTGACCGAAACTGTTTGAACATGTGCTACATAATTTGAAATATAACGAAAGGCAAACCTTGGGGAACTATTTGTTGCGAATGATATACGAAGTGTGACGAACGGTGTGTTATTCGTTAACATGCATTGGGTTGCGCAAACACTCTTTTTTTTCGTTTGCAATTAGGAGGGCAACTTTGTGCATGCATCTGAAGCTTTCCGAAATGCCGCTAACGGACACTATTCAAGACTGGCGAAATGGCGAACACCAGGTGGGTTCAATTTGCCTACTAACTTTCTCCGACTCGACACCACATCGTATTGTTCTTTGATGGCTGTTTGATTTTCAACTTTTTTGAAGTGTTGTAAGTGCAACCGTATACCAAGGGGAAGAGGAAAAACATATAGAGCGAGAGCGAGATGCTGCTGCTGGAGGCATTAAGACTGATTTTGCCCATGGTGGGTCACAACTGTTACTGTCTGTTTAATACTTCCTGTCTGCACATTAATCATTTTTGAGCAACATCAGATACAAAGGTAATATACAATGGAATACAAAGCTCTTTAATATAAAAGGATACAGCTATTACATTCAAACAATTATTAGAATTGAAATATTATCAAACGTTAATCAAAACGATACATTTAAGATCATATATGCAATCATGTAATACATGCAATGATTAGAGATACATACAGTGATATCGTGATGGTCAAGTGTTCCAGTTCCGCTCAGATCGTGTTTCTTTATATCTTTATATGAATAAGTTGGCAGTTTCTTACGGAGCACTAAGCAATATTTAACCGATGGAGCCTGTCCAGTAAAGGTGTTGTTTGGTTAACTGATATTCGCTCAAATGGGCAACCGGTAGCGATGTTAAATAAACGTGCGATTTCGCTTCAGGTTCAAAATGGCTGGCGCTCGAGCTCCTCGGGAGCCATTACGATTGTGCCGTTAGTAAAGACATTTAAATTCCACATTGTCTCCTATCTGCAGATCCCCATCATGGCTATGGATTACATCAATAAAACATAATGTCATTTTGGTTCGTAATTATGTACTTGAACATGTTTCTTACCTCCAAATACTCGGACCTCACAAACACCCAATGTAGCATGCCCACTCATGCCGATCTGCAAGTGTTGTGCTATGGCATGAACTTCGACTGTTTCTTACCTCCAAATACTCGGACCTCACAAGCACCCAATGTAGCATCCCCACTCATGCCGATCTTCAGGTATTGTGTAATGGCATGAACTTCGACTTCAGTATGTGGATCAGTCGTAGAATCAGTATGCACGAGCGACCAGGTTGTACTGTCATTTGATACAGATACGTGGTAGTATCGAATGTGATCTGAAAAGCATCGCTGCATCATAATATACGATTACAATGTCATTCTTACATGGTTGTTCATGGAACATTGGCTGCATTCTTTGTTTTTGGTGAAGACAGAAACTTCGTTTATTCATTATATAATTATACACAATCATATTTACACATATATGGTACTCGTGCAAAAATGCACATATCTAATTACAATAAACTTTGTTCAGCTATAAACAAAAAACATTGGCTGCATTTATTACTATCACAATTAACAACACATGAGCGGTATTTTGAAAATAAATACATTATTAACATGGACCCGAAATAGTTTGCACACACTATGGACCGTATATGCAACATTAGACTATGTGCATTTAATTATATGAGCATAGCGTAGTCGTGAAGGGAAAGTGTATTCACTCACTACTATACCTATGTTTAATTGAACACACTAGTCGCTATTCTCTTGTGTAGAAGGGTTGTACCGAATATTGCTAGTATCTGTGGCCTGCATGATTGCCTTGTTTATTGTCTTATTCATATATATGCATAGCAAAAACAAATCAAGCAATGAACACGATGGCGTCAATAATTCAGATATACTTCCGTTGTTCGAAAGCAAAACTACCGATGTTAGAAGGCAAAACACGCCAATCTCCAACTTTACCCTCCTAAGCCAAACACTGAACTTTTAGACATTCTTTCTTATATTCAGTGTCACACTTGTGGAATTCCCTCCCGTATCACATCAAAATAGCACATTCTGTTCCACATTTCAAAGCTTTATATATCAGGTTGTGCAACGAACAGACCAATGACCTAATAAACTGATAATTTACAATTATACATGAATATAAGTATTAGTTCTTATAGCTTATATCTTATTATGGTTTACTGGTTACTGTTTACATGTTTCATTATGTTATTCAAGTTCATGTTTTAATTTGTTGAGGGCCTCATGGTAGATTGACTTAATTGTTCAAATGAGTTCTCTCTTTAAATAAAGTCTTTATCATTATTATTATAAGTTATATAAGAACCGTATAGTCAAAAGCTAACCGAAAGTCGAATTTCAGGGCCTATATAATACATTTTATTTCCTTACGCAAATACATGGAATTAGTGGATACGAATTTATTACATGAAGTGGATTATTAGCACATTAAAATAACCTTGTTTTCAAAAATATGTCAGTTCGCTTTACAAGAATATCTAAGATTGCCAGTATCAAATTGTGTTCAAATGATGATTATTTTAATTCAAATTCACAAACCGTCTGTGTATGGTAGAATTTCAATGCTGTCAATCCGCATTTTGCGCCGTAGATTGATACTCCACCATGGATTCGATTCCTGCGTCGTGATACTGCAACTCGAACTATCGACCTGCCATATTCCATCCACAGCTTTATTGGCACTATTTGAAGAACTCTGGGTCGCTAGTCCTCCTATTGCAAGATTCCTACCTAAACATTCATGATAAATGACAAACATTATTTCCGGTTTTACGCCTTCATCAGCAACATATTGGACTATACCACATGTGGGAGGTTTACATAGCAATATCTTTCCTTGGCAAGATCCATCGGTTAACCAGTACTTTATGTGGTGCATCAACATCAGTAAGAAACTGCCAACATTTTTATAAAGATAAACACGACTTGAGCATGGCTTGAACGAGTGACGATCAATGATGATAGGGTACAATGGTATACAAGTCAGCGACAGTAATAACTCGACAACGGCGGTGGTCCTATAATCTAGAATTGGGGTACAATAATTATATAATTCAATTAATACGTCACAGGGTAAAAACAAGTGTTTTCGGCAATTGTCAGTTGGCGATATGCTAAGAAACATAGTTTACACAAAGTTATGTTAGCTCGATTGCGAAACGAAGTATTATATCAATCACCTCCGAGCCCTCGTTCCTGGTGGAATCCATCTCCTCGACGGAGTGAGAAGAATCAACGTGGAATTGAAATGGCTTGCCTAAGGGTACACTCATAACGGCTCCAAGTTTTCAATGCCGGTTATTTAGTTTGTATTATATGTTGCTATGATGTGTGGGTTGATCTACTGTTTCTTTCATTGTATATAGTGTATGTAGAGTTTGTGTCATATTAGAGCACGTTAAAATATAATTATTACAGTAAACTAAACTGTAAATAATTGATGATGTGTTACGTTTATTTATCGTCGCTACCGGTCGCCCATATGAGCGACGCCTCCTGAAGAGATTAATCAATTTAGATTGTTGGAGGATAGTGCAATGATACAGACATATACCAAATTCCAGCGTAGCCCGGTTCGTTTACGTACACGGTATAAAGCAACGACACGAAACCTCGGATTAAAGTCCTATCTTATAGACTATTAATTTTATTAGGGTCAGACGGGGGATCGAACCTGCTAAAACTAAAATATGTATATAAAACTAAATTACATAATGGATTAACGACATGGCCATGGTTATACAAGCAATTATAACAAGTATCAGTTACCTCCATATATTCGAACATCACAGAGAACTAGTTGCATTGCTGTATTTGTCAGTTGTATCCTAACTTGGTTGCCTACGAGGTCAGTGGCACAGTTTGCACTGATTGTAGTGGATCCTGGTACTGTACCGTCATGATTATAACACAGTTGTTGTGTCTCGGGATAGTACTCATTGTTCCTGAACTGAGATTCCGGAATTGTTTCAACGAACACATTAAACCCACTAAAGTACTCTGCAGAAGTTAACAAAGGTTACACAGTATTCCGATAAGCATGTCCAGGAAAACATGTCAAGAATATATGGAACATATAAACGAAATATTTGTATTTGGTTTTATTTAATATAAGTTTATTTAACGTCGCTACTGGTTGCTCGGGCAGATTTCCTAACAGTGACACCTTTCCTGCGCAGGCACCAGCGGTTAACCAGTACTTGGTACGCATACCTCAACTATTTCATATAGACATACTCTGTGGATTTCTTGTATATAGTCACAAAGCGAGAACACAGTTTTCTTTGACAATTTATAAATGCAGTCAACGAGATGTAATACGTGTATGATCTACACATCTGACTAAATAACTGTTTTATTGAACTGCTTGATTCCTCTCATTTGCTCATGGATATAATTATGCTGTAGTAGGTTGTATAACGTAAATAGGCAATGTAGTCCCAATAACTAATATAGTTAATTTTTCATTTTGGTAAAATTGCATTTTCATGACAGTGTATAGTTGTTGTGTTTTTTGAGAAATTATGTAACTTGAGAAGATTTCAGATTAGGTGATGTGTAGAAAAGAGGTGGTATAATAAGTCAGGCCATTGCAAACTGAAGGTTGGTATACTGTAATATTTGGCGGAGGAATACAGTGTGTAAACACAGTGACGTTATTCACAGGCGAGCACTGGCTATTTGAAATTTAAAATATTCTTGGTGTGTTTCAGGCTGATTTGAATACCTCTTCACAGTGGATATGGTATCAGAAGAAATGAAAGATTGGAAATATAAATGCACATACTGTATGTTTTTACTGTTTACTATGTATTTAGTAGGCAAATTATATGTTGTTTTACAACCTAGTGGTCTTAAAAGGATGTGGCAAGGACAGGTGTGTGGTGCAGACGGGTCGGTAGTCCAGTGGTTAACACGTTGAACTGGAATCACAGGTTGGATCCCCGTTAGATACAAATAATATTAACAGTCTTTGGTATGATACTTTATACAGAGGTATCGCGTCGGTGCTTTACACAGTACACGTAAATGAACCAGGTGATACACTGGAATGGATATCTATTTGTATCAGTGCACTATCATCCAACAAATCTAAAATGAATAGTCTCTTCAGGAGGTGTCGATCATATGGGCAACCGGTAGCGACGATACATATACTATTAGGTAATAGCATAAGCAGCATTACATCGTATGAAATAAAAGATATTTGAAAAATTCAATATTTACGTATGGGTAGCAATGCTGCTACACATTCTAACATTATACGTTGTATGCTTATGTTCATTTGGTAAACAGTGTTTTTTGCGATAAAACAAACTCGAAACCGAAAGTAGGACTTTCCCGAGTCGATCGGTCACGCACTTGTTTACAACCGGATAGATAGATAGTCTTTCATGTTCAAAATATATACGTTGTTTTCTACATCCTTTGTTGTTTCACGCTTGCGCGCTGTGCGTGTTTACATTTTGTGTGTTGATAAACAAATTCGCGTATACGACGGTTTAAATTTATTGGAATTTTATCGTTTCTGAGCAACTATTTTGATTTTTGTAAACACACACTCATTAGTATTTATATTTTACCCAAAACATCCTTTATTACGATGTAATGCTGCTTTAATATGTAGTCGTTGAACAAGGTATCTCACACACATTGCTTAGTACTGGTTAACCGCATATGTTGACTAAGCCTGCCCCGGAAAAAATCATGACTCCCTTTACACGAGGTAAAATAAACGTGTATCAATGCTCCAATTAAATTGGGTTGACATTGTGACCTATATTGTACGGGTAGTTGGTTATTATCAAATGGTACAGACTGTCAATCAAGGTATAGGTATAGTTTTCGCACAGTATATTGGCTCACTCTAAACATAGAACATAAATAAACACATTCGATATGTATTGAATTCAATAAATGCACGTGTTTGTACTAAAAAGCACATCATCTGGGATGGCTTTTTTAGCTAGCGGACTTGGTGTGGGTTCGAATCCCAGGAGAGGAACTTCTATTTTTATATTTTATATTATATCAAGAATATTATTTGTTTTATTATTTTGATTATTTCTTCTATTTTATATTTATATTTTTATTTTTTATTTTTTAAATAAAGGTAAAACATATAGAGCAATTGTATTTTTTCATACAAATTTGTATTTGTAGAAAGCAAACTCGTTTATACATGTATGTAGGCCTACCAAATGTACCACTCAATCACGTGCATATGGTTTTTCACGATCATATCATGAGGCGGGATATGCTGGTTCCAGCCTATAGAGGTCCAACGCCGCGTGTGCTGGGCGCAGTGTACAAGAAAACAATTAGTATGTCTGACAAAAAGAGAACTCGTACTTTATGGTATGAACAGAACAGGTCAATAATAAGGAACATGTTTCAAAGCTAAGATGCTGTCCAAACCCATCAGCAGTCCGTTAAAACGTGCCAGCGCAATGACCAATGTCACTACAAGAATCTGCAATGTGAAATACACAAAGCCAAGGAAGCAGAGGTCTGACAAGATTGTTCTTGATGACTTTGATAAATGCGTGATTCGAAGAACAGTCAACGACATGTATGCCACCAAGAAATGTATACCAACCGTTAATAACATTTTACAAGAGTTAAGGAAAGACATCGACTTCAAGTGCAGCAAGACAGTGCTAAGGCAAACCCTAAATCAGCTAGGGTTTACATGGAGGAAATGCTTTACCAATCGGAGAGTGCTGATGGAGAGACAGGACATTGTATTATTGCGAATACAATATCTTCAAGCAACCCAGAAAGCCAGAATGGATGGTCATCCAATTGTATATGTAGATGAAACCTATGTACATGCCGCACATTAAGTACCAAGATGCTGGAAAAGCAGTAGCTCTGGGTTGAATATACCTTTCCACAAAGGAGAACGACTGATTGTTGTGCATGCTGGGACGAAGAACGGGTACATTGATGGGGCAGCACTTGTATTTATAGCATATACCAAGACTGGTGACTACCACCAAGAAATAAATGCCACCAACTTTCGAAAATGGCTGACGACGAAACTTCTGCCAAACCTGCCACCACACTCGGTGATTGTGGTGGATAATGCTTCGTACCACAACACCCAGGCAGATAGGCGACCAACAACGGCTACAAAGAAAGATGATATAGGAGAATGGTTGCAGGTGAGTACTGGATACATTGTTATGTCGCACAAATGAGTACATCTTGTGTTTTGTCTGATTAGAGACGATGTTAATTAATGCTTACCTCTATCTCTTATCTTTTCAGAGACACGACGTCCAGTATGATACAGATATGTTGAGAGTACAGTTACTGAAATTGTGCCAATCGACGAAAGTGGAACCATCATACCACATCAACCAGATGGCAGAAGAATATGGACATCGGGTTTTGAGATTGCCACCCTATCACGCGGATCTCAATCCGATTGAGATGATGTGGGCATATCTCAATGGGTACGTCGCTAGGAACAACACGTGCTTCAAACTGGGAACAGTAAATACCTTAGTCGAGGGCTACTTGGCGAAACAGCATGTGGATACGTGGGCGAAGTGTGTACAGCACGTCATGGAAGCCGACGTACAGTACAGAAAGACAGATATAGCTGTTGATACAGAGATAGTTAGTATACTCATAGCAACTAAATAAATTAACAATTAAATAATTAACATTAAAAAGTTTCTAATTCATTAATAACATTTATTTTTCGTTTCAGGTGATCATCAATTTGGAAGAAACGGACAGCTCTGGAGCGGTAAGTGACGCCAGCACAGACACAGACCCATGTTTCAATGTATCTACCGCCAGTGGCAATGACAGCACAGACAGCATGAAGGAATCTACAGCTACTGCGAATGAATTGTTTTGTATTTTGAATTTCAAATTAAATGCAATTATAAAAGAATAAAAAATAAATGAAACTGGACAAATTGAAGAAATTATCAAAATATTAAAACAAATAATATTCTTAATACAATATAAAAAATAGAACTTCCTCTCCTGAGATTCGAACCCGCACCAAGAAAGCTATCTAAAGTAAATCTTGTTTCTGAAGTCAGTGTGTTAACATCTCGGTCATCCCAGATGATGTACTTTTTAGTACAAAGACATGCATTTATTGAACTCAATACATATCGAATGTGTTTATTTATGTTCTATATTTAGGGTGAGCCAATATAGTTTGCGAAAAATATACACGTCAATATCGCAGGTATTTTCGTGAAAACCCAATATAGCGTGACAGGTAAATAAATGTTACAATGTATGTGTTCTAGATAAACCAAATTGATGTTAAACACAATTTACACCTGACCTACCCAGATATATTGTTTTTCTAAACATTGTTATCGAAAGGCAAGCAGATTTCATCTAAACCGTAGTATGCAAACTAGAAACATCCGAGTGTCCATTTGTACTAGAACGATTGATTTACTTCGAAGCTACACTAATGCAGGAACGACTTATGAATGCATCAGGTCAATTACCGATGTTCCAGAAGTAGTACAGTACTTGTAAGCAACACGCCATACTAACAAGTTCCAATACAATGTATCATCTTACAGAGATATGTTTATAACATCTTACTACTCCATCATGATGTATATACAGAACATTTAAAGGTTTACTCACTTATGGACTCCGTGAGGGTGATAAACTCAAGTCCTCTAATGGTGGCCTTGTACGGTAAATATACTCTCCACCACGGTGCCACTGTCCTACTAGCAGTCGCAACGTTTGTTTTGCTGCATGTTGTTATGTCATTGTCGTTTGCTAAAAGCGAGTACCTGGCAGGTCTCTGGTTATCTAAGAAACGACTGCCTCGTCCTTCTGCTATATTATCTAAAATGAAGGCAGCATTACTGGTTACTGCGATTACACATGTCATTTTACATTCTTTTCTGGAAGCGCTCGACACGTAGTGCCACGCACGATATTCTTGAATAACCACAGTCATGAAAGCACAGTGGTAGTGTGTTCGCTACAGGTGTGAACTACTCGGAGTTCGCGCCCCGCTGTATCATTTACGAGTTTGTATCTATACAAGACAATTCAACTCCATATTGCATCTGCTCTCACCCTCTTGGCCATGTGGTCCACCAGGAATGAGGTTACTGGAGCGATTTAACTAACCTACCTTAACTAAATTGTGTGTAAACTATGCTGACATTATAAACAAACTGTGCACTTTTATATTGAGCGTTACCTTTTCGTTACACATTTTAGAATTATGGATGAGTGAAGAAAATAATCCTTTACACATTGCATTAATATACCCAATATGTCGCACATGTATATACCAAATCTGCCTATAGTGTTTCTAAACGGATATATGTAACGGTGTGTATATTAACCCAATATGTGAGGTGATATGTAGGCCGCACGGTTAGCTCATTCGGTAGAGCAATCGCCCTGTAAGCGAGAGGTCCCGGGTTCGAATCCCGGAATGGTTGCATGTTTTTCTCACCTGGTTTACATATAAATAAGGCAAGTTTGGTGCCAGTATATATTCTAGAACTGACTATAATTATAATGTATATACTTAAGCCGTGGCTCAATCTTATGTATGTAAACACTGACACACAACCTCAACAACCTATGTTCATGGTTATAATCAATGTTCCAAGGATAGGCCATGTTACAAAACGTGATCGGATGTCCCCGAACATGTTCGTATGTTGCTGCTGAAAGTACGTATTTGAATACACTTATGGGAAATGGTATTCAGTTTCCACTCCATTCATATTACATTTTGTACAAATTCTTTGATTTCGTTCTATATTATATTCTATATCTTATAAAAATGTCATTAAATGGTGTTGACAATCATTCCTCGTAAATATTTTACTACTGTATGTCCCTGTATTGTTAAGAGTATTACCTTTGAATTAAATTTTGGACAATTGACTGAAAACAAGAAGAAGCAAAGAGAATGTATGTATTGCATAGAATACTAGTATTTACCAATTCTGCTGACGCAGGCATTTTTCAAACAATTTATTCGATATGTTTGTTTATAGTCGCTTCCACTGAGACATATGTGTGATTGGATATTCTAAGATGATTATTCTTCTGGGAAGGTCCATCTATGGCCGATGTTACTATCTGATCGTTCATGTTATCTTACACATGCTGGAAGCTCCTCCATTGCATATTTTATATACATTTATTTATTGTAGCTCGATTGCGAAACAAGTTCTTACAAATTACATTGAACATTCCCGAGACCTCACTACCGAAATTCATTCCTCAATCAATAAGTCCTAATTAGTATGGTTAGGAAACGAAATGTCGTAATTAATAAATAAAGTTTCGGAGTTCGAGCCCCACCGGATCCGTTATGATTGTGCCCTTAGGCAAGGCATTTAAATTCTATGTTGGTTATTCTCTCTCCTTCGTGGTGATGGATTTCATCGGGAATGAAGTCTCGAGAGTGATTAATATAAGTTGTAAGAACTTGTTTCGCAATCTGGCTAAAATTAATTTGTATAAACTCAACGTCGTAATTCCGAAATGCACCCTATTAATGCGAAGATGCCATATGCAGATTAGGACATTGTATGGGAAATCAATCACCAGAAGTAGACACAATGTTCTAAACAGTAGGAAGCCTCCATTGTAAAATGAATACAGTGACCGTCTTGTAGCTTGGACGTTGTGAGTTCGATAACGATGGTAATTACCTTATAGTCATAACGCTTACATCCATATCTGACAAACAACATCAATGCACACTGTAATGTTTCCATAAAAACCATTCTTTCTGGGAACAGTTCTATACGAGATGACGCCAACGAACAGATCTGCCTTGCCGTACACGAGTTCATAGAATAGTCAAAATGATTTGACTGAGTTGTCTAGTCCAAGACGTCCACTATGAAATCAACTTCACAATCCGCTCCACCCCTATGTCTTACTGTCATTCAATACTACACGTCAATACTTCTAGATCTCATTTCTGCATAATTCCTTTCCATATTCAATTTTCATCCTTATTTCCTTTTTCTATTTCTAAGCCCTTAGCTACCAATTTTCAGATATTTATAAGCGTTTCGATACGTTTCCATTACAATTGCCATATATACCTGGTACTAACATCTAGTACGCAGTGGGAAGAATTACCTTAAGCTTTTAGCTTTCAGTTCAATGAACACATCAAGATATATATGTATGTTTCTGCATATTTCTGAATGCATATTGTGTTTTACGTTTATATATCGTTGCTACCGGTTGCCCATATGAGCGACGCCTCCAGAAGAGATTAGTCATTTTAGATTGTTGTAGGATAGAGCAATACAGACAGAGACCAATTCCAGAATATATTCTGGTTCTTTTACGTGCACAGTGTAAAGCACCGAGACCAGACCTCGGATTAACGTCCCATCTGAAAGACTGGAATGTAGATTACATGTATCCTGATAAATAAATATGTCTAAACCAAATCCATATTGATTCTCCTCTACTACATGACGATGAAGTATATCGGCAATGCGATATCGAGGGCTATTCAATAAATATTGTAAACACTTATTTTTCTATCGAACTAATGTTTATTTATAGGCTATTATTAAAGTTTAAGCTTTATTTATTTAACAACGATTGCGAAGCAAGATTTAGCAAGCTATATTAATCACGAACTCTCGTTGGCGAGGATGAAAGAGCAAATGTGGTCATTCGTGTGGGAGGAAACAGGAGTACCCGGTGAAAACCCACCTGTACGAGCTGGCACCATCGTACAATCTCACATACTTTCCGGTCCGAGGATCGAACCCCTGCGCCAATCGGACAGCCAGTCAGTTATAGACAGTAGTGTAGACGATATAACCATTATTTAAATATAAATAAAATATATATTTAATACTGGTGATATGGGTTCCAATATCCTATTGTACCATATTTACGCGACAGAACGAAACTAGGCGAAATTGAATCCAGACATTTATGTAAGTTATTCTCGGTAGCCAGATCACTCTACCCAGTGCACCGTCCCCAATTCACCACGCTATATTACTTAGGTGTTGCATTTGATCAGCCATTGTATTGGCAAGAAATCAGCAACATCCAAGGATAAATCAAGTGTCTGTTGAACATATACCAGTAGAAGCATGGTCTGGTATCCGTATTTTGAATTATATAAAGTACCGACGAATATAGCGACATACCACTTTATTCATTGTGCACATTGTATGATAAGTCATGAACATAAATAAAGTAGTGTCGATCATCTAAATGTGGAATTTTAGTGTTATAGTGGTTCATTGACGCTTTGTATACTGCTCAAACCAACACGATTCATCCGAGATACATTTCTGGCAAAAGTGCAACACAAGGGAATAACACAGAACAACAGAAAGTATAAAAAATCGTGCACATAAACAAGATAGCGCATAAGCACCAATCATAGAATTTTGATTAACAAATTAATTGAACAAACACCAATATTGAATGTTGTGTGTGTTTTAACTTTAATTATCGTCGCTAACGGTTGCCCATATGAGCGACACCTCCTGAATAGATTAGTTGTTTTAGATTTTTGAGGATAGTGCAATGATACAGACAGAGACCCATTCCAGAGTCTACTTTGGTTCTTGTTCATGCACGGTGTAAAGTACCGACACGAGACCTCGGTTTCACGTCCCATCTGAAAGATTGTTAATTTTATTAGGGTCAGACGGGGGGATTGAACCTGCGATCCATGGATTACCAGTCCAACACGCCAATGAATACATTATTACATATGTACACGTTTACATTCCATAGTCAACTGATACATAATATATACTCACTGTATTGACATCCAGGCCCAACCCATTCAAATACACAACCGGAAGCGCATTGCCCTGTTGTTTCGTGGCATTGTTCTGTGCTCATACAGTGGCACACAAACCGACAGTCTGGTCCGAACCGATATAACCCATTTGTGTCAACATCACAATTAGCAGCTGTAAGTATACCATTTTACATGTAATAATGATAATTGCTACTCAAGTTCATTAGAGTTTGTTGATATAAAGAATATTTGTGTTTATTTATTTAAACTTTATATATTTTATAACGATTGCGTAGCACGTCTAAACAACTTATACTAATCACTCTCGTTGGCGCGGATGAAAGCGTATATGTGGTCATTCGTGTGGGATGAGTAACCGGAGAAAGCCCACATGTCCGATCTGGCGACCATCGTACTATCTCACATACTTCCCGGTTCGATGATCGAACCCTGTTTGCATTGGTGAGAAGCGTATCGCACTATCAACTGCAGTAATCGGACAGTCATTTGTGTGCATTAGCGTAAGATAGGATTTTAGTTCATTGAGTGATCACCGACATTTGCACGAGTGGCGTTAGATGAGCACGGGATGAAATCAAATCCAATCTTACACTCAGTCTAATAAACACATATCTTCTTTTCTTTTATGATTTCCAATGTCTTTGACTAAACTAATATTTGTTTTCGAATTGTATTGCTTATAACTGCGCTGTCGGGAGCCTCACACAACCGCGTACTCACTTCTGTTAGTGTGATCATCTGTAATTAGAAATATGTCTTGTATAAGTTTCAAGTTAGTTCCTGTTTCCAGTCATACTTACAATCTACAGACAAAAGAAATGTAATATAATATATTACTTTATAATTAACTATTCATGTTTGTCAGAAAATCGCTAACATACAAAAGTACATCCAACCGCGGAGGAATACGAAACTCAAGCATTGACAGAGAAAATGTCATCTTTCACTGTTTCAAAACATATATATTTATTTGAACATAATATTCGGCAATATGCCCTTGCGATCACATATATATATAACACGTTTTACAATCATAATGATCAGTTGTCAAATCTATAATTACTATTATATGTGTGGAGAAAAGTGTTTAATATTAAATGATATAGCAGCTGCCTCTCCCCAATATTCACACCACTATAGCAGATGATACCCAGTAGTTACACCACTATAGCAGATGTACCCCCCCAATATTCACACAACTATAGCAGATTCCCCCCAATATTCACACCACTATAGCAGATGTTTCCCCAATATTCACACCACTATAGCAGATGTTTCCCCAATATTCACACCACTATATCAGATGTTTCCCCACTATTCACACCACTAGGGCAGATGTATCCCCAATATTCACACCACTATAGCAGATGTTTCCCCAATATTCACACCACTATAGCAGATGTTTCCCCAATATTCACACCACTATAGCAGATGTGTCCCCAATATTCACACCACTATAGCAGATGTTTCCCCAATATTCACACCACTATAGCAGATGTTTCCCCAATATTCACACCACTATAGCAGATGTTTCCCCAATATTCACACCACTATAGCAGATGTTTCCCCGATATTCACACCACTATAGCAGATGTTTCCTCAATATTAATCACACAACTATAGCAGTGTTCCCCAATATTCACACCACTATAGCAGAGTTCCCCCAATATCCACACCACTATAGCAGAGTTCCCACAATATTCATACCACTATAGCAGATGTTTCCTCAATAATAATCACATAACTATAGCAGTGTTTCCCCAATATTCACACCACTATAGCTGTGTTTCCCCAATATCCACACCACTATAGCAGATTTCCCACAATATTTATACCACTATAGCAGATTTCCCACAATATTCATACCACTATAGCAGATTTCCCACAATATTCATACAACTATAGCTGTGTTTCCCCAATATCCACACCACTATAGCAGATTTCCCACAATATTCATACCACTATAGCAGATGTTTCCTCAATAATAATCACATAACTATAGCAGTGTTTCCCCAATATTCACACCACTATAGCTGTGTTTCCCCAATATCCACACCACTATAGCAGATTTCCCACAATATTTATACCACTATAGCAGATTTCCCACAATATTCATACCACTATAGCAGATTTCCCACAATATTCATACCACTATAGCAGATTTCCCACAATATTCATACCACTATAGCAGATTTCCCACAATATTCATACAACTATAGCTGTGTTTCCCCAATATCCACACCACTATAGCAGATTTCCCACAATATTCATACCACTATAGCAGATGTTTCCTCAATAATAATCACATAACTATAGCAGTGTTTCCCCAATATTCACACCACTATAGCTGTGTTTCCCCAATATCCACACCACTATAGCAGATTTCCCACAATATTTATACCACTATAGCAGATTTCCCACAATATTCATACCACTATAGCAGATTTCCCACAATATTCATACCACTATAGCAGATTTCCCACAATATTCATACCACTATAGCAGATTTCCGACAATATTCATACCACTATATCAGATTTCCCACAATATTCATACCGCTATAGCAGATTTCCCACAATATTCATACCACTATAGCAGATTTCCCACAATATTCATACCACTATAGCAGATTTCCCACAATATCCACACCACTATATCAGATTTCCCACAATATTCATACCACTATAGCAGATTTCCCACAATATTCATACCACTATAGCAGAGTTCCCACAATATTCATACCACTATAGCAGATTTCCCACAATATTCATACCACTATAGCAGATTTCCCACAATATTCATACCACTATAGCAGATTTCCCACAATATTCATACAACTATAGCTATGTTTCCCCAATATCCATAACACTATAGCAGATGCTTCTCACAAACAGTTGCCACATATAGCCGATGTTCCTCATCAAACCGTCATACCTTAGGACATATGTTCCTCACCAAACCGTCATACCTTAGGACATATGTTTCTCACCAAACCGTCATCCCTTAGGACATATGTTCCTCACCAACCGTCATACCTTAGGACATATGTTTCTCACCAAACCGTCATACCTTAGGACATATGTTCCTCACCAAACCGTCATACCTTAGGACATATGTTTCTCACCAAACCGTCATCCCTTAGGACATATGTTCCTCACCAACCGTCATCCCTTAGGATATATGTTCCTCACCAACCGTCATCCCTTGGGACATATGTTTCTCACAAACAGTCACCAAGACTGTCCGATTAGCGCAGTGTTTAACACGGTCGCTTCTCACAAATGCAACCCGGGTTCAATCCTTGGACCGGGAAGTATGTGAGACGACACGGTCGTCACACGATCGGACAGGTGGATGTTCTCCTGGTACTCCGGTTTCCCCTCCCACACGAATGACCACATGTCATCCGCGCCAACGAGAGTGATTAATATAAGTTGTTACAGCTTGATTCGCAATCGTTGTGAAATAAATGAAGTTGATAACCACACATATCAGATGTTTCTCACCAACATTCAACCCCCTATAGCAGATGCTTACTATATACAAGTGACTCCTTAACACGATGTCGCTGCATCAAACAGCCGTGCCATTGTTCTAATCTGTGTTTATAGTTAAACGGATATATAAATTTGACAATTTTTTATGTTTTCAATTCATTTAGGCTAAAAAGCCAATGAGAACAGTATTTGCATGATATAGACGAAAAAGTTAATTACATGGCCGTAGGAACAGGGGCGACAGGGGCGGCCGCCGCCCCAATAATTCGGCCAGAAATGCATATTTTTAAAAATTATAAATTGAAATTAAAATATAAGAAATCATCAATTTTCTCTTAATTGTGTATCAATTTCTATAAACAACCCCGCCATACGTGTCATTTCCTTAATTTGAGGGGTTTTCTATAAACAACCCCGCCATGCGTGTCACTTCGTTAATTTGAGTGGTTTCTATAAACGACCCCGCCATGAGTGTCACTTCATTAATGTGAGTGGTTTCTATAAACAACCCGACATGCATGTCATTTCCTTAATTTGAGTGGTTTCTTTAACAAGCCCGTGTACTTGTGTCGGTAAATATTTCAACAATGCCAAACTTCCTTATAATTATTTCGTTTTGATAAGGGGCTTGTGTCGGTTGTTTTTTGTATTTCTTCTGGGTATTTTTATATCGTAGGTTTAAGACGTACATCATTTGTGTAGGATATGTAGTACAATACACGATTGCTAATGTAATCAGTCATTACTTGTGCATTGCTTATTTCGTCAATCCGCACTATTTGTCTGCACTTCAAAAATCCCACAATATATTATTGGTACACACACACATGATAATGAAACTGGACATGCTTACAACTGTAATACACGTTTACACAGAATGTGCTGGGCACCGAGATATTCCCATTTCTCAACAATAAGTAACTGAGATTTCAAGTATATTTTCAACCTTTGTTCCCACAAATGATTTTTAGGAAATGACCATCTGTTAATTACCTCCCTTTATGAATAGTCATTTATCAACAATTACTTTGTACCAGGCAGTTGACCAAAGCCAACACCTTGATCCACTCCAAAGGGGGTATTTTTGTTATATTTTTCCATTAGAAACAAGATAGTTTAAAAGGTTTATCTAGCCATACAAATCTTCTCAAAATATAATTAAAAGTGTGGATCACAACCTTTAATACGTTAACATTTAGTACTTAGATACTAAATATTTCTAATTAACGCCATTGACAAAATAAAAATGCTTGACTCTCCGTGGATCCACAATTCTTTGAATTTCTTGTACCAATGAAAAGAAAGACAATTGTTCATTTGACGATCTGCTCTACTATTACTGCTCCTGAAAATCGAATAATTATCTACATCAACAATAATAGTACTATAATGTTTAGTATTTGCAACATATCATGTTATTCAAGCCTCGTAAATATTTGTTATCGTAAGCCTCATTATTTCATGTATGCCTGTGAAATGAGAGAATAAAATGTGTTTTGACTTTGACTTTTATAAACGACCCGCCATGCTTGTCACTTCGTTAATTCGAGTGGTTTCTATAAACGACCACCGCCGCGCGTTAATTGGGGCGGCGAGATATTGCCAGGTGAGTATAAAGGGATTATTGGATCACAAGTTATATTCCACTATTCCGGGGTAAACAAGGAAACATACAAATTTCAAGATGTTCTCCACAAATCAACAAAACATATCTACTACAGCAACAGCACCACGAATCCATCCGTCTACGTTCCTTCACTGCATCCACCACCACTACTAGTCTTCACTACAAGCCCTGGACAGGCGTTGTTTCCTGTCCTGCGATCTACCTAGCCTTTCCTCCTTCCGAATTCTCCATCCCCCACCCACTCCAAATTTTCTTAAAATTCCACGTACTTTATTAAATTCATTAGTTTGCTTTTAGTACTTACTTGATGTTTAGTTGTAGGGCTAGAGTGGTTGCAGTTGTCACAGAGTTGTGTTCGGTTAGTAAAATTTACTGATTTCACAAATTCGGATACTACGGTATTCGGATATTGTTTCTTTTGTTCTGGCCAATCGACTTGGAATCATTTATGCTGTATGTTCATGTACTATAATTTGTTTTATTGGTATGTATACGCTATATACATAACCCTCTTCGGTACTTTTACACCTTTTTTCTTTCGACTTTTCCGGTATTTTTCGTCATGGCAGGAGTAGCGCGCGCTAGGTCGGGGAGGCACCCACGTGATTTGTCCCGGTTGGTAGGTGAGGCATTGGACCCACAACAGTCTCACCATCTCACACATGGTGTGGCTAAGCATATATGTATTCTTAGGATTTGTGGGTCGGGGCCTCTAAGGATACAACATGTCCCTGATGGCTCTCTCTAAAGAAAGCAGGGCCAACATCAAACATGCATCCAGGTGGACACCCTTGCTTCCGGTTCCGTTGTATTTGAGATGGCATCAGCTGAGGCCATGATTCAGCTACTTAACACCAGATACATTGTTGTCGGGGGCCACAAATTAACGGCCGTACTACCGTGATCAATAAAAACACACGATGTGGTTATCCACGGACTCCCACTGGAAGAGAACCTTGCCGAGCTTAGGTCCAGTCTTGTTTATGACTCAGGCGAGCTAGTCAATATGACCAGACTGAGAAATAAGTTCGGCAAGGCGACCGGAGCTATTAAGCTCACATTCACAGGGTCTGTCCCTATCTCTATTAATATACAAATCTGTATTATATACAAACATCGTGTTTAGAACGGAGTCGTACGTGCCTCCCCCGGTAAGATGTGTCATGTGTCAGAAATGTGACAAACTGCCACAAGAAGTTCGAATCGCGGGACACCATAACACCAGGAGATGTGGTTCAAACCAGTTTAAATGTGTCAACTGTGGTGCCCCCCACTCGACCAGGTACAGTGGGTGTGTGGCCTATTTCCGGGCCACATGCATCACTGTAGTGGCCAGGAAGGAGTCACTCCCCTGGCATCTGGCCGAGAGGAGGGTGCAGCAGGAGTTTGAACGGACTCCAGACAAGGGGTCAGGCTCGAGCCCCACACCGCGGACCCCTGCCCGGGTGCAGTGGGCGATCCTGTTATGCCTAGGCCGGGTCTATGTGCTACACCGGTTGCTGAGGGCGTCGCCCTGCTCAGCGATGGGTGCGGCACTACACCTCCCCTGTGGCCTGTCAGACCTCCCCACTCTCCGGATGGACTGGGCTGGCAGTTGGTAGGGGTGGGGTGGGGACCCGTTAGGCAGAAAGCTTTTTCTCCTCCGGTTTCCCCTGCGGCTGGGCAGGAGGGCGCGCCAGCGCCGTTCCCCTGTGGGTGTCTGGGTGGGTGTAACTCGAGTCCCACTATTATATCATCGACGCCTAGGGATGCCACCCATACCTCGCCGGCCGCCGAGGAGCTGCAGTCGCTGACTGGGGTGACAGAAATGTCAGTCTCAGTCAGTGACAGTAGCAGCTTTGACCTGACCGAGGAGGCATCGGTGGTATCCATTCACTCCTCCATTTTGTATTCTACCTCTAACGAGGTACCTAGCTACTGCCAACTTTCATTGGAGGGGGTGCTTGCGATCGATGAGTCCCCTATCATGTTTGACTCTCACGAACCGTCTCCGCAGGTTTGCCCTCAGGCCCCGCGACTGGTCAACAGCCAACAACAAACTTCACCCCCACCTCTCAATCAAACGAAAACATTTCTATTAAAATAGAGGGAGTTAAACAATTTAAGGAAGTTTCACTAGATGAACTTGCAGAAATTATGCGCTCGATCATTTCCAATAAAGGAAGACCTTCAGATAATCGTATCCTTCCTTTTCTTCTGTTACAACTTTCGTTACAACTGTCCTTGGATGTCGGCTGTGCGCGGGGAGCGAGGGCACCCAACAAAAACGTCCCTCGTGCCGGTGCGAAAACTCGGAGGTTGGCCCCTACTACTCCGGGTAAACTAAAAATGATGAGGCAGACCAAGAGAATTATCTCCCAGTCTCCTCATAGACAAACATCGATTGATACTGGGCGTCGGCTTGTCCAACTCGGCTATGTATAGATACCTGACAGGGTAGATAACATAATTTCATTCAATGCATCTGGACTAAGCGCAGATAAACTTTCCGAAATTAAACACTTTATTGATCAAAATCCAAGTACTAACATAATCTGTATCCAGGAAACTAAATTTAAAGAGAATTGTATTCGTTCTATTCCTGGATACTCCCATGAAAATAAAAAGCACTCCTTACAAGAAGGTGCTGGAGGCATGATAACTTATTTAAAAAACAACTTAAATTATGAAACTATTAACATAGACAACCCCAAGGATACAAAAGGGAACACTCTAATAGAACTACAACTATTCAGAGTACATTTAGAAAGATATTCCTTCTATTTGGTCAATCTCTACTCAAGAGGTATCAATATGGAATCTCTTAAAACCATTAGCTCCTTTTTAGATAAAAGTAACCTTAATCGTGTATCATAACCGCTAACCTCAACGCTTATCACGATATTTGGGCTTCCGGGTACACGAACAGTCAAGGAAAGGAAGTTTGACAGTGGATAGATGAGAACAATCTAATATTGCTAAATGATGAGTCAAGTACACGAATAAATAACGCGCATGGTACCTACTCTTCAATATACCTTACTATCGCATCCCCTAACCTCTCGGTCATTGCAGAATGGGGAGTGTACTCAGACACATGGGGTTCTGACCACTTCCCACAAATCATTACTATTGGACTAAATAACTCTGAGCCACAAAATGAACAGTCCAATACTATATTCAACTATGATAAGGCAGACTGGGCCAAATTTAACCAGTTATGTAGGGAGATCACCCTTGAGGAAGTCTACTCTTTAGATATAAATGCATTCACAGAAAACTTAAATACCGGGTTTCTACACGCGGCTGAACAGGCTATCTCTGTCTCTTCTGGTAAGTCATCAAAGCACAAAAAAGTTCCGTGGTGGAATGATGCCTGCAATATCGCGGTAAAGGGCCGTAAAACAGCACTCAATCAGGTCAAACGAAATACCTGCCCGGTCAACCTAGATAATTTATAAACGGCAGAAAAACTAGCCAAAACGACAATTTTAAATGCTAAAACAGCAAACTGGCAGGAATTCTATGAATAAGTTATGTTTGATAATAAAATCTCTAAATCCTTCTGGCAAAAGATTCACAGAATAAAAGGAAAAACATCAGGTCCAATACCTTTACTTAAAGTAGGAGATTCATTAGCTAAATCACCCTTTGAAAAGGCTCAAATGTTAGTAAAACACTATTCCAAAGTCTCTAGTGACTCAAGTGTTCTACCAGAAACTCTAAAATTTCAACAAAATGTTGAGGAACAAAATAACTTCTACAAGAGCCGGGGGAACAAAATATTCCTTTAATCTTACCTTTTACTCTTTCGGACCTCAAGAAATGTATAGATAGCAGGAGTATCATTAGACAAACATCGATTGATGCTAGGCGTCGGCTTGTCCAAATCGGCTATGTGTAGAAACCTGAACATAATTTCATTCAATGTATCTGGACTAAGCACAGATAAACCTTCCGAAATTAAACACAAATTAAATTTGAAAAAAGTTGTGCGTTTTTTAGGCATGCATTTGGACCGTAAGCTCTCATTCGCACAACACATTAAAGATCTTGTCACAAGGTGCCACAAAGACGTTCAGGTTATGCGTATGCTAAGTGGCACACATTTTGGTTCAGACAAAGAAGCCTCTTTCTACCGTATATGTCTTTAAGACGTTCAAAAATAGATTATGGTGCACAAATCTATTCTAGTGCATGCCCCACTCATCTCAAATCCCTAGACAGGTTACAGAATTCCGCCCTGAGACTAGATTTGAGAGCCTTTCCCACAACCTCAAGTGATATGCTTGAAACTGAGTCAGGGATTGAGCCTTTGGAGATCCGACGCCAGGCTCAATGCGTCAAATATTGGGCCAGGGTCCAAACAAGAAAAAATGACAATCCCGTGAACGCGATCTTCGGGACCGGATACTACCGCAAGGCCCAATTCAGTGACAAACCACTCCCATTCGGAGCCCATGTCCAGGAACTTGTGGCTGGGTTCGGTCTCGAGGGTGTCCAAGTGGCAGACTTCAGGCCTGGCTCGGTACCGCCCTGGACACAGTCAAATCCAGTGAAAGATACAGCTTTATCAGAAAAAGTGAAGAAAACCGATCTAGTTCACCTCGCTAGATTGGAAGTTCAATGTTACATAGAGGAAAATTACAGTCAACACCTAAAATATATATACAGATTGATCTCTGGCAAGGTAGCTGCAGCCGTAGTCATTCCATCCCTACAATGTGAATATGTAGAAAGGATAACTGATAAGGCATCCATCTATACGGCTGAGCTAATTGCAATTAAGAAAGCAATGTGCTGGATAGTAGCCGAAAAATGTGATATTATCTGACTCACTCTCATCACTGGTCTCCTTACAATCAAGGAATAGTAAGTCTAGACCAGATCTAATTAGATAGAGTCAAGTTATACAACGAGGGCTTGAACCCAAACCTCAAGGTTACCATAGCATGGTGTCCAACACATATTGGTATCACTGGAAACGAGCTGACGGACAGGGCTGCCAAGTCGAGCCTGACGCACACTAATGTGGAGAATAGTGTAAGGCTCGCACTCACGGAGATCTATTCCATTGCAAAGGCCCAAACGAACCTACGTTGGGGCCACTTGCTCTTTCAAACAAACCTATAAAAGGAGCTCCGTGGGGTTCAGCCGTCCGGTGCAATACTCTAAGTCTTTAAGAATAGATATGTGCATCACTGAGACTTGGGACAAACCTGTTGGCAGGAAATTGTGGCCAACATATACTTAAGCTAAATCCAGTTTGTCCCAAGTGCGATGTCAGATACACTACTGAACATATTATGCTGGACTGTTGCGACCACGAGACTCATCGGGCTGTCTTGCGGGCGGCAGTTGCTGGGGTTCGTAAAACTATCTCAATTGAGAACATTCTCAACCCCAGCACCTCAGTATTCAAAGCTCTTGAAACGTATATTCTAGATTGTCAGATGTCTTACAAAATTTAGAGGACATTTGCAGTTATTAAGCTCAGACAAGGTTCCCATACCTCTCCAGGTTATTTGTGGATAAATGTACCCATCTGTAGTGCTGTTGTTGGCCCAACTGGAGCCCCTTTCGATAAGCAATTCCATTGCAGGCTTCTCACCTGAAATGAGTGATTTCCGACCCCAGATGAAAGAATTTACTTAAATTTCATCTTAGGGGTTCCGTGCGGGCCAATACGAGCACACAAACTGCTTTCGTATTCCAATATACTTAACTCGATTGATTTTACAGATCGATAAACAAATCACTAAGTATATTTTAGCTATGCATCTACTCAGATGAAACTTGATATAATCTACCAACACAATGTTTAAGGGACACGACCTATCAAACTACATATTATCAGTGTCTAATTTGCATTAAGCAACCAAAAAACACCACGTCACCTTTATGTATGGTGTTATAAAATATATATAATATTATATCAGTGTATAATATACAATTGTTAAATTTTCTTGTTAACATCACTTGCAATTCAGTATTGTAAGTTTCATATAAACCTGTTGTTTAAACATCACAACAACGTGGACAATCCAAACCCACACAAACAGTCTTTACCTCCCAAACTAAACTATTAAGACAGATTTCTGGCTATGCCCCTGTCAAACCAATAGCTCACAAATAGCTACTACTTTGCTATATGCAACCTATCCCATTTAAACTAGTGACACTCCTGTTTTACTCATTCATTTCTTACCTTATAGCTAAGCTTACATTAGCTATTCATTATCGCCTTTCCCCCCTGTGACCATTTACATAGGAAGCTATAGTATTTATTAAATTAGTATTTGAAAATCCCCAAGCGATTAAGCTGGGAACATACTTGTCTGAGAAATTTAAATTGGGAAGCAGAGCCCCTGGTCCAAGTTATCCGGATTGGTAGTATGACAGCGCGCAGAACAACCAGTGTACTCAGTCCGGCCGGAGCAGTAAAACTGTTCTGTAACTAAGAAATCCTAAAACTAAATAAAGCTAGTTTAAATTGTATTGGTATGTGATCTATAAGATTACTTCAACACAATGGTAAATTCGGGAAATTATTATCTAAATATTTTGTAACAAGGATTGATAAATCCTATATATTTATAACTTTCTAGTAACTTCATATTGTTGTTTATCCAAAATAAACATCAACAATGTTTTTTATCCACCAATATTCAAATTGAGGCCCTTATGCTATGTCATAAGCAAAATGCTCAATTTGTACAATTTTGGCCGGTTTTTGGTCAATTTTAAGGTCAAAATAAAATTTAATTTATTCATAATCTGCATGTAAAGTTCTATTTCTAACTCTAATTACCTCAATATGTATTCTGATATTTTTAAATATGTTTAGTTGGAGCGGATTACCATCCTGGTATAGTCTCAACAAGTACATATTCATCTTAAATCTAAATATTCTTGTACATGAGTATGCTTCATAAGATACTCAAGTTCCTAAGTTAAGGTTATGTAATTATTTACCTCATTCATCTTGTTAGTACACTCAACTTGACCAGGTGGTTGAATTGAGGCCCTAACTTTCCTACATAATAAAGTACGACAGAAATGTCTAATTTCTGGAAATTGGGGTCAGAAATTACCAAATTTCTGGTGGTTGTAATTTAATTTGTTGCAAACTTCCCTACATTACTAGTAACATTAACATGTTATTGACTTGGACAGAACTATTATTCTGACCAGGCCCTGTCAGTATTCACCGTGAGGCCCTTCTGCTATGGCACAAGGAAATATCCAAAATCACAAATTTTCCATATTATTTCGGTAAATTCCACTACCGTACATGGATATTATTATTTTTATACATTGAACCTACTATCCTGTAGATTATCTACCACACAATTGTTACATCAACACAGTATTTGGAAAAAATGCCATCTGAAGTTTCAATATGCAGTTGGACATTTCTATTTACTGACTCTGTGCAGCCTCACGGCAAAATTGTGTAATTTCAATCAATGGTCTAATTATCATCTGATTAAATTATCTAGAGTTTTTAGTGTTCTTTATTAAGGTCAACATTATGCTAACATAGTTTGATCAACTTCAAGAAGTAATCTTCAGTAATTCTAAAACTGAAGCTCAAATTCTATGCCACTAGTCATTAGCCCAAATTTACGTTTTTTCTAACAATTCTCCATTAATCTTAATACCACTTCAGTATGTATTAGATTGTAAAACTTAATCTATAAATATATATAAGTTCTGAATAAGCTTAACAATAAACTTAAAACAAACAAGGACACCCAACATCATCCTCTACGTTAATTAAGGTCATCATTAAAAAAGGTGACAACACTTTCAACTGC
>JABXNX010000075.1:46402-97693 GCA_014843695.1 Archivesica marissinica | reverse complement strand
TGAACAATATATTAACTAATCACACATGGAAACTAGTGTATGATTAATTATAATAATAATAAATACTTTATTTAACGAGATAACTCAATTAGCAAACGATAATCTACCACGAGGTCCTCAACATATATACAAATCAAATGCAATTATAGGCTAGGACTATAAGTGAGAACTGCACATTGTAATTAGCGCGTTCGCTTCTCACCAATGTAATCCGGGTTCGATCCTCGGACCTGGAAGTATGTGCGATGGTACGGTGGTCGCCAGATGATCGGACATGTGTGTTCTCTCGGGGTAGTCCGGTTTCCTCGCACACGAATGACCACATTTACGCTTTCATCCGCTCCACAGAGAGTGATTAATATAAGTTGTTAAAACGTGCTTCGAATTCGTTGTAAAAGGCAACGGGGAATTTAAATACATTGCCTAAGGGCACAATCCTAACGGCTCCAGTGGCGCTCGAACTCCGAACAATTCGAACTTTAAGGTAACGCGCTACCACTGCGCTATAACGACTTCCACTAGTACAGTTTCATTGGTATTACCTTTATATAGCTTGCATTTATGTAGTCAGACGCTGGCTTATCTTCTAATATTTCTAATACAACACGTGAATGGTCATCTACAAGGTTACACAATACATAATGTTATATATATATTATTCTAACATGACTTGATATTTTGTTCTAATGAACAAAGGACAGATCTACCGTTGTAAAATATGCAATATACCACGGCTAGAACAGGCCTATTTTATGGCTATTGAATTTTTCCTCCCCCGTATAAAAACTTATTTATGCATGAAAATCACGTGACGTAAACACAAATCGTAGTAAAATATCGTCGTCTGCAAATAGTAAAAAGTAAAATGGCTACAGCGCTATCCGCAGTGGGTGCAATTTGCACTGATAGGCGATTAATAGGAAACTGGAGGATTAACAGACATTTTTATGATGGTTTAGTAACAAAATGTAAGATGAATTGCTAGGCCAAGATCCGTTTCCCAACCCACTACAGTTGTCCGCGTTAATGTCCAGAACAGTCACGCAACTGCAATGCACATGTTTACGTGAAATATCTCAAGCAGCACAATTAATGTCCATGCCCATGACACAAAATAAGAAGTGCAAATAATCCTTTCCCCTTGGCATGTGGCGTGTTGTTAACTTTTAATCTGAATGTGTTGGACAGTGTTGAATTGTTTATGAAAATAACAGTGTGACATGAGGCGTGGCTAAATATTTTTTAAATTTTATTAATATTCTTCATGAGTATATATTATTCTGTTAACGTGAACTATTAATACATACATTTATTATTGTTTGAATAAAAATATTAATACATTCAGGCTAGTATTGAAAATTAGCATTAGATTTATAGAGAATCTTTATTTCAGGGAGGTAATTTGTAAAGCCGTCAGCTAAATCACGGAAAGGAGAGAAATTAGGCGGCACGCCGACAAAGTAACACGCACATTTCTTCGTTTGTAGCATTATATTGGGTTATGTTTTAATGGAAATAATATGTGTCTTGTCGTGGTATATCGGCGAATAAACTTAGGCCTACGGCCTGCGTGGTTAATTCCTACGCATCAGAACTCCAAACCGTGGTTTATTCGCCGATATACCACAGCAAGCCAAATATTATTTCCTAAATACCCACACAACACCTTTTAACACTTTCACCACCAACGTCGCTTTCTTTGCAAAAAGCAGATAATTAGATCAGAGAGAACAGAATGTGCCATCTGTGCGGAGCTGAAGCAACTGTCCGAATAGTAAGCAACATAGATCCTGATCAGATGCGGCATCTATGTTGTTTGCGCATGCTCTGAATTTATTCGGCGCTGAAAGAGTTAATGTTCTGAAAACACACAGCTAGATTATTTATATTGGCATATTATATTATCATATTTGTGTAAGCAAACAGAAAGCGAAACGTTCTTCAACATTTCAAAGTAAAATAAATACACTCACATGCATACATTGCTTTGTATCTATTTTTTCCAGCGTTTCCAGGTTTTCGTGCAACTTTGGTAGGATGATGCAAGCCATATGGTATTGTCTGCAATTAGAGCAACGAAACAGACACTATCAAGCTAACATACAGGATTGCGCTCCACTGCCTGTGATATTATAAACTATAGATACACAACTTGAAACCATCGGTTAAAACATGTTTATTGAGAAACCAATCAAATGACGTGCAGTTACATCTGGTGTTGTGCACGGAATCTTAATAAAATTCAATGGAAAAATACTCGAATTCGGAAATTCAAAATTCTAATATTGTCAATAGTTCGTCTATAATCCGTTAAGATTGGAGCAATATGAGTACACAGCCATATAACCTCGATATCAGTATTATTAAAGACTTACATCTGATGACATAGTTCTCATTGATGACAAATCAACATATCAGCTTGACTGTCCGATTAGCGCAGTGGTTAGCACGCTCGCTTCTCACAAATGCAACCCGGGTTCGATCCTCGGACCTGGTAATGTGTGAGATGGTACGGTGATCGTCAGATCGGACAGGTGGGTTTTCTCCGGGTACTCCGGTTTCCTCCCACATGAATTACCACAATTACGCATTCATCCGAGCCAACGAGAGTGATTAATATAAGTGATTAATATAAGTTGTTAAAACTTGCTTCGCAATCGTTGTAAAATAAATAAAGTTTTACAAAATAGGGAGATAATATAAGCATGAAATTTAACATATATTATCCAAGTCTTTAATCCTTATATGTGCTTCGCAATCATTGTAAAATAAAAAACGTTTAAACAACATATCAACTGACTGTACTAAAGACAACGAACAATGGCATCTCGTTCGATAATAACCAGTCAGCCCTCAATCTCCTTACATAATGCAAAGCTGTTTTATATTACAATATGACATTCAAATTCTAGTCTCACCAGTAGGTCATTGATAAGGAACCGGCTGAAACTAGTTAAAATTATGTAACATACATTAAGCAAATATCAAGTCATCCTGCTGCCAATCATCCCATCGGCTGGTTTGCAGAATCCTGCGACATATTCATATGATGTTTTAATGTTAGTTATATAGCCTTCAGCTACTTACATTGACTGTGTTACACAGAAAACAGGTATGTCACATTGAACAGTTCACTCCACTATGTTCTCAGCTGGAGACAAAACAAGTTTCGTTATGCAGCTAGTCAAACCTATCTGCGATGTAGATGATTAAATAAGTTGTAAGCTTTCGATTTAATTCATTTTCGTTTTGTATACAATATATATGTACTGTGCATTATGAACGAATAATATGTTTGAACCAACTAATGTCTGGTTCTACTGTCGCCTTAGATCGATTGACATTCAGGCATGTATGCACTGCAGATAATTAGCTTGTCTAGGTCTATTGTCGCTATATATCGTTTGAGAACCATACTATGAGGTGTATATGCTTAGTTTATCTGGCTATATAGTATGTATGGATGGTTGGAGAACCAGCCATGTATGTGGTGTATATTGCTTAATTTATCTGGTTCTACAGTAGTCATAGATGGTTTGACAACCAGCCATGTATGTGGTGTAGATTGCCTAGTTTATCTGGTTCTACAGTAGTCATAGATGGTTTGACAACCAGCCATGTATGTGGTGTAGATTGCTTAGTTTATCTGGTTCTACAGTAGTCATATATGGTTTGACAACCATTCATGTATGTGGTGAAGATTGCTTAGTTTATCTGGCTCTATAGTAGAGTAGTTATATATGGTTTGACAACCAGCAATATATGTGGTGTTGGTTGTTGTTTTTGGTTGTGTGTGTGGTTTGGTGTTGTGGTGTTTTGTTTTTTTGGTTGTGTTGGGGTTTGGTGTTGTGGTGTAGATTGCTTAGGTTATATGGCTCTACAGTAGTCATAGATGGCTTGACATCCAGCAATTTATGTGGTGTAGATTGCTTAATTTACCTGGCTCTACATTAGTCATAGAGGGTTTGACAACAAGCAATGTATGTGGTGTAGGTTGCTTAGTTTATCTGGCTCTACAGTAGTCGTAGATGGTTTGACAACCAGCCATGTATGTGGTTTATATTGCTTAATTTATCTGGCTCTACAGTAGTCATAGAGGGTTTGACAACAAGCAATGTATGTGGTGTAGATTGCTTAGGTTATATGGCTCTACAGTAGTCATAGATGGCTTGACATCCAGCAATTTATGTGGTGTAGATTGCTTAATTTACCTGGCTCTACATTAGTCATAGAGGGTTTGACACAAGCAATGTATGTGGTGTAGGTTGCTTAGTTTATCTGGCTCTACAGTAGTCATAGATGGTTTGACAACCAGCCATGTATGTGGTGTAGATTGCTTAATGTACCTGGCTCTACAGTAGTCATAGATGGTTTGACAACCTGCAATGTATGTGTTGTAGACTGCTTAATTTATCTGGCTCTACAGTAGTCATAGATGGTTTGACAACCAACCAGCAATGTATGTGGTGTAGTGCTCAATTTGTATGGTTGTATTGTTGGAACCACCTCCTCTGTTAAGCTGTATTTACACGTCAAAATGGCCAGACATAATGGTATATCATAATATCTGTGATGTTCCTGGTCCTTATTAATGACGCTGTACGGTACACAATTTGAATTATATTTAGTATTCCATAGGCAGCATTGTTTGTACTCGGAGTGGCATTATTTGGCAACCAGTTATTTGCACAAACCATGCTATCAAGCCTTAGTATCAGTCGTGCCATTTCCAGGTCCTGAATCCGGACTAACATATGATTACCTGAAACTGCTTTTCAAGATAGCCAGTATTTGCTAGACTTTTGGTCACATATGCTTCAAGATCGACAATGAGGATTTCATATTCTGTTTTCTGTCGAACAAATGGTCCTTGATTGTAATAAATACCAGCACTGTCTTCCACATCATTTGACCGATTATTTGCTGATTCTGGAAAATATCAGCCTGTTATCACAATTCACACACACATATATAAATATAATACATATTCATTAACTGCTACGTTTATTCATGACATGTTATCATTAACTAATTATGTGTGTATACTATGAACAAACACATTAATTATAAAAATATAAGCATTATCAAATCCGGAACATTTCGCTAGGTTGCTCTAATCAGTTTGTTTGCTTGTTTGTTTTGTGGCTTAGCACCAACAGCTTAGGTCGTGCCTATCCAGTTAGTATTGGTGGAAGAAGACCCTGGGTGCAACAGAGCACCCATATAGAAACACTGACCACCCACAAGCCAGCTCGATAGCTTGGTCACATGACATTATTCGATACCACATGTGTGATTCGAACATACATCGGTGAGGGACAACGACCGTAACTACTCGGTCACTTGCTCTATGCAGCCATATATTAATATTTATATGAATAAAGATGTATGTATAATACTAGTATACTATTACTATTGAGTTATACTATCAGAGAAACAAAGCTATGTCTTGAAGGAATTCTAATTATAACCACGGTATTAGTTAGCAGTATAAATTGATACATACTAGAGGCCATTGAAAACGCACACCTAAACTAGAGGACATAGAAAACGCACACCTATACTAGAGGACATAGAAAACGCACACCTATACTAGAGGACATAGAAAACGCACACCTATACTAGAGGATATAGAAAACGCACACCTATACTAGAGGACATAGAAAACGGACACCTATACTAGATGACATAGAAAACGGACACCTATACTAGATGACATAGAAAACGCACACCTATACTAGATGACATAGAAAACGCACACCAATACTAGAGAACATAGAAAACGCACATCTATACTAGAGGACGGATAAGTGTGATTTTACATAAAAAACAATAACTATATGTATATATATACATAGCTTTAAACATTTTGGAATATTTTTAGTTGTTCAGTTTGTGTTTTGTAATAAAGATGTAATATATCTTTGATGAAATCCTTCGTATTTCGTTTTCATGTAATAATAATAATCCTCATATAATGTAGGTGTGCGTTTGTTTGCTATGCATTGTCACTAGGTATTACACAGCACAATAAATTGATACTACCTCTGGACGGTTTTAGTTCCGCCTGATGTTCTGTAGAGTTGACGTAGACATCATTTCGTTCGACAAGTTTTTTTCTTCTTTCGCTGTCAGAATTTATAACTGTGTCATATTCCGTGATTGAGTTAGAATCTTTTCTATAATGATTCAAAGATGCCGATTGTTGTATTGGTGTGTTAAATAGTCTATACCCCGAACATAGTATAACATATCATGTATTTTAATATTGATGTTTCAACCACAGTGAAACATATATGTTATCACAATTTAAATATATATACATACTACATATTCATTAACAAAATAAATAAAATTCCGGAACATGTTTATGCAATCATAAGTATGCAATCAAACAACAGACTGGTACTGCCGGGTTCCCGTCCATGCCTGACATATCGCTAGGTGGGAATCCTTCCTCCACCAGCAATAGCCGGGTTCCCGTCCATGCCTGACATACCGCTAGGTGGGAATCCTTCCTCCACCAGCAATAGCCGGATATTCGCCATACGACATAAGCTATTGGTGAACAAAATCATAAATATGCACGTGTGCATTATATCTTACTGTTGTCTCTGTTTCCGGATTCTCAGAAATTGAAGGACTGCGACAAGAACGGCGATTATAACAATAGCGGCAACTACACCTCCTAATACTGCAGCCACGCTCACACCCGACAGGGATGCTGCAAACCACGAAAAAAGGTTACTAGTGAACTTCATAATATTACACTATACTCTAAGAATCACCTAGGTAAGATAACATCAATATAATGCTAATTCCACCTGACAGGAAACAACAGCATCATTTTATTCATGCAACATACATATTAATAGTAATAAGGACAATATAGCAAGTTACTCCATTTAAGGAATGAATCGAGGGTTAATAGTTTCCACCTGGGTATCAACTATATTGGGCGTGGTTATATTGTGTGGAGGCCGAACGTATCCATGCTAACTTTAAACACGGCCAATGGAAACTTTTAACAAGCGATTCATTAATTATATTTATATTAATTATTATGTTCAATATCACAAGGAAAGCATAGCACACTTTGCATTAAACATGATTTTAGTCCAGATTTACAACTTAACTTGTGAGGCGGATCAGGTAAATAGATCACCATTGGAAGAGCGTAAACCGTAAGACACGCCATTTTTCGCGACGAACGCTACATAATAATGCGAATACGCATGCCCGAAAATCCGAGTGCGCATGTCAGCTGCATATCATTAGTTGGGAACCATTATACTAAAATGTATGCAATGAAAGGCGCATACGTTCATCAATGAAAATGCTATAGCACTGTAAATATGTCTAGAATAGGACGCATGTATACACTGATATGCATACTGTATGAGAATAATGTTTTAAATTATTGTTGCAAGTTATAACTGGTGTGTCGGTTTGTGGGATTAAAGTAGCATCATTTAGGTCATGTCGACACTCCATATATTAGTAATGGATGACGACTACGGGATAGTGTCAGGGCAGTATTTCAGGCACAGACATGCACCAGGGCAGAACCACCGACCTACCGCCTAGATACTTGGCTATATTCCTCAATTGAAATAATTCGACACCAACAGTGGGATTATAACCTACTGTGGTGAGTGTCAAGTTATTTGGTTTTGGAGTTTAATGTTGCACAAACAGCTTAGGTCTATATGACGACTCTCCAGCTATTATTGGTGACGGAATACACCGGGTGCCTCTGTGATCGGTAGTTCAGGTACGGATGGATACACGGGTAGAAACACAGGCTTTCGGCAAGCCAGCTGAATAGTTTCCTCACTTGAAAGAATTCTACACTCCTAATGTGATTCGAACCATCAGCGATATGAGACACGTGATTTCAAGTCAACTCGACCACAGAGGTTCCCCTCCTCGCCGGCTGCACGCAAATAATATTCCAAATGAAAATAACACAAATTACCTTCAATACATGTATCACCGGTAAATTCATCTGCACACCCTTCGAGACAGATGCCCGTTACTTTGTCACATCCTGTTCCCACCTTGCAGTTACCACATGTGCCACTACAATTTACACCGTGTGAATTCTTTTCACATGCTGTAATTAAAATCAAAATACACACATGTTCTAAGTGTATTATTTCGTTAAGATGTGGGTCTAACGTCTCAATGGCAGCTTCCGTTCGATAACGACTCTCCGTCTCTATTATGTGTATACCTATATTCGTATTGCACCAATTGTCTTTAAAATAAAAACTTTCTACTGAACGAAAGGACTCTTCGGCTGTTATTGGGGGAAGAAGAACCCAAGTTCACCCACGAGCAGTATTTCAGACACGGACATACACTTATATGGACAGGTTATATGAAATGATTCGACATACACATTGAATTCGAACCCACAGTGGGAAAGGGCATATGAAGTCAACAACATTAATAACTCGGCCACGGAGGCCACACTTATAGTAACGTTGGTATATGTAATTAATTAATTCGTCAACACATAACCTCATTGGCAAATACTTTGCGAATACAAATTCAAAGCACAACATTATATAATATGAATTAATGACTTCCTTAAATAAATAACTTAACATTTCTGCTTGTCTCCAATACAGAACACATGCATGTTCATTTTATGTCAAACCCATTGCGGGGCCCTAGACATACTGCCACTATCAGTATATATGTTATTGCGAAGCAGTCAAAATTGTACCTTCCTGACAGATCCGAGTGTTTGAAACCTGGGCTGCATCCAAGGTTGCAATGTCCAGTCACATGATTACATGTTCCATCGTCAGCACACGACCCACAAGGTGACATACACTGTTCTCCATACACAGGTCATTGTACACGCAATGCTATTAAATGTTTGTTTATCATAGTTTCACCCCTATGTAAAGGGCCAGCCATTTCTGACATATGATACACCTGATTTTGTGAATATCATTACTTCCCGAACCCTATGCTCGGTAATCAGTATTTAACTAGCTGGCGGCTCACCAACCGGCCGTATGAGAATTGACTCCATGAAGAGGTTGTAACCTTAGACCTCCCGCTCCGTAAACGGGCGCCTTAACCACGGCCACGGAGACGCTATGATAGTTTACACCTTTTACCTGTAGTACATAATAGTGTAGTCTTATATCCCGCAGAGCAACCGGTATCACATTCACCGTTTACAGCATTGCACGGTCCTTCAGAGCAATGACCACAGCCAGTTTTACACGCTTGACCCCACGAACCGCTCTGACATGCTGTAGGTGTAAGACAACAAAGTATTCATGTTGTGCTTAAAACACGATACTACATGTTTAATATATTTCAAAATTCTGCTTAGATTAATGATCATTACAGTGAACGGTTTAGTCGAGAACACACGCAAATAGGTTGGACTGACTACAAGTTATGACAACAATACAATGGCTGATAGCTGGCGCTGTACATAGTTTTAACAAGATCATATTTTGCGACGGAACAATACGACTTCTATCTTGGATGCGACTGCGACGAAGACGAAACAACCAGAAACGTTCTAGCTGTCGTGGGTTGTCAACTCGTGGAAGATGTGACCTTAAAAGGCCGCCGTTCAGAAATAGATAATTAATGTTATTTCATATTCTAGACGAAAGACGCACCTGTCAGGAATGCCTCAGTTAGACCAATGAACCGACGCCCAGTCGCCCATATGCCTCAGTCGGTGGAAATTTAAAAATCAAAACAACAGGATTGAATATTGAACAGTTTCCTGATTTCAATACTATGCTGTGTATAATGAAAACTCGTTATACAGGACAGATCAATCACCACAAACTATGTATATTTTCACTACTAATATAACAATCTTATATAGGCTACTATAACATTCATTTCAGTTGTTTCCGTTCTCTGCCTTCGCTATGAGTAATATTGACTAGGTACAATATACATAATAATACAACGCGATGGCGCAAGTATCTACATGGTAAATAAATGGTATTGATAATTGGATGATAGGATGATATGAAGTAGCACGTGAGTATATATAGTATGCCTATGTTCATCGTTTTATCTTACCGGTATCACAGTAAGCACCGTCCCACCCTGGCTTACATCCTTGCAAACAGTTCCCATTAACGTGATCACAGATAGACACTCCAGCACGTTGGCAGTTTTCTCCACATGACTCGCTGCATCCTCCACCATAATGACCGTTGACGCATCCTGTACGTAATTCATGAATTTAAGTTATGTTGGGCATATTATTTTACGGAAACAGGATTTATACAAAGAGTTTCTCATCAACGTAACGACAAATGTAACGGCTGATGCGGAGGCAATCACTATGCATTTACTCTCTGCATGCAGCACCACAATAACCTATATAATATACTGCTTCATACGAACATACTATGGTAGAGCAAATACTACAATTGAATGTATACGTGTTTTACATATTTCAATATGCCAGATATTACGAACACTGAAATATAGCAACTCAAGTTCAAAATAATTTACTGTAAAACGAACAGTTAATATGTGTAGTTATTCTCACTTTGGTCGCATTTTAACGCCATATATCCTGGACTACAGCCATTGACACATTCACCGTCTGTCTTTCTACACACGTCGTTGTTAATGCAATGTCCACTACAACTGTGCATACAGTTCCAGCCATAGTGGCCATCAGTACACTCTAAAATACAATAAAATACAAGCATAGCCCATATATACATGCAGAAACTAATCACACGTAGTTTAATTATGACTAAGGTTGCTATATTATCCTCACCCAAGAACTGCATTCAACACACAACCTTTTGTATTTGCAACCCGGAAGTTTGTCTCGATTGCTAGAGGTCAACTCAGTGGGGATTAACCCTGGTAACTGTGAGGTCAAGCTTCCGAACAAACGGTTACACCATTCACCTTCATCATACATTGTTAACTATTACACGCATGACGGTAACATTCGAGACTGTTACAAGCAGGTTGATTTATAATTCCGAAATTACACGTAAAGCATGCGATTGTAGCTGGGCGCTTTGTTACTTAGGCTCTTAATGTGTACAACATAACTATCTTATAACGAAACGATGGTACAACATAACTATCTTATAACGAAACGATGGTACAACATAACTATCTTATAACGAAACGATGGTACAACATAACTATATGATAACGAAACGATGGTACAACATAACTATCTTATAGCGAAATGATGGTACAACATAACTATCTTATAACGAAACGATGGTACAACATAACTATCTTATAGCGAAACGATGGTACAACACAACTATCCTATAACGACACGATGGTACAACATAACTATCTAATAGCGAAACGATGGTACAACATAACTATCCTATAGCGAAACGATGGTACAACATAACTATCTTATGACGAAACGATGGTACAACATAACTATCTTATAACGAAACGATGGTACAACATAACTATCTTATAGAGAAACGATGGTACAACATAACTATCCTATAACGAAACGATGGTACAACATAATTATATTATAGCGAAACGATGGTACAACATACCTATCTTATAGCGAAACGATGGTACAACATAACTATCTTTAAGGAAACGATGGTACAACATAACTATCTTATAGCGAAACGATAGTACAACATAACTATCTTATATCGAAACGATGGTACAACATAACTATCTTATATCGAAACGATGGTACAACATAACTATCTTATAACGAAACGATGGTACAACATAACTATCTTATAACGAAACGATGGTACAACATAACTATCTTATATCGAAACGATGGTACAACATAACTATCTTATAGCGAAACGATGGTCAACATAACTATCTTATAACGAAACGATGGTACAACATAACTATCTTATAACGAAACGATGGTACAACATAACTTCTATACGAAACGTGGTCAAATAACTATCTATACGAAACGATGCCAACATAACTATCCTATAACGAAACGATGGTACAACATAACTATCTTATAACGAAACGATGGTACAACATAACTATCTTATAACGAAACGATGGTACAACATAACTATCTTATAGAGAAACGATGGTACAACATAACTATCCTATAACGAAACGATGGTACAACATAATTATATTATAGCGAAACGATGGTACAACATACCTATCTTATAGCGAAACGATCGTACAACATAACTATCTTATAACGAAACGATGGTACAACATAACTATCTTATAGCGAAACGATGGTACAACATAACTATCTTATAACGAAACGATGGTACAACATAACTATCTTATAGCGAAACGATGGTACAACATAACTATCTTATAACGAAACGATGGTACAACATAACTATCTAATAGCGAAACGATGGTACAACATAACTATCCTATAGCGAAACGATGGTACAACATAACTATCTTATGACGAAACGATGGTACAACATAACTATCTTATAACGAAACGATGGTACAACATAACTATATTATAGAGAAACGATGGTACAACATAACTATCCTATAACGAAACGATGGTACAACATAATTATATTATAGCGAAACGATGGTACAACATACCTATCTTATAGCGAAACGATGGTACAACATTACTATCTTATAACGAAACGATGGTACAACATAACTATCTTATAACGACACGATGGTACAACATAACTATCTTATAGCGAAACGATGGTACAACATAACTATCTTATAGCGAAACGATAGCACAACATAACTATTTTATATCGAAACGATGGTACAACATAACTATCTTATATCGAAACGATGGTACAACATAACTATCTTATAACGAAACGATGGTACAACATAACTATCTTATATCGAAACGATGGTACAACATAACTATCATATAGCGAAACGATGGTCAACATAACTATCCTATAACGAAACGATGGTACAACATAACTATCTTATATCGAAACGATGGTACAACATAACTATCTTATAGCGAAACGATGGCCAACATAACTATCCTATAACGAAACGATGGTACAACATAACTATCTTATAACGAAACGATGGTACAACATAACTATCTTATAACGAAACGATGGTACAACATAACTATATTATAGAGAAACGATGGTACAACATAATTATATTATAGCGAAACAATGGTACAACATACCTATCTTATAGCGAAACGATGGTACAACATACCTATCTTATAGCGAAACGATGGTACAACATTACTATCTTATAACGAAACGATGGTACAACATAACTATCTTATAACGAAACGATGGTACAACATAACTATCCTATAACGAAACGATGGTACAACATAATTATATTATAGCGAAACAATGGTACAACATACCTATCTTATAGCGAAACGATGGTACAACATAACTATCTTATAACGAAACGATGGTACAACATAACTATCGTATAACGAAACGATGGTACAACATAACTATCCTATAACGAAACGATTGTACAACATAACTATCTTTAAGTGAAACGATGGTACAACATAACTATCCTATAACGAAACGATTGTACAACATAACTATCTTTAAGTGAAACGATGGTATAACATAACTATCCTATAACGAAACGATTGTACAACATAACTATCTTATAGCGAAACGATGGTACAACATAACTATCGTATAACGAAACGATGGTACAACATAACTATCCTATAACGAAACGATTGTACAACATAACTATCTTTAAGTGAAACGATGGTACAACATAACTATCGTATAACGAAACGATGGTACATCATAACTATCCTATAACGAAACGATGGTACAACATAACTATCTTATAGCGAAACGATGGTACAACATAACTATCTTATAGCGAAACGATGGTACAACATAACTATCTTATAACGAAACGATGGTACAACATAACTATCTTATAACGAAACGATGGTACAACATAACTATCTAACGACAAAACCGTGTAATTTAATTAAGTGACTTGTATAAAGTAGTTCGTGCTTGAAACAGAGTTGGCGAAATACAGTTCGTTATGCGTCATGTGATTCACACACTTATTAAAGTACAAAGGAAACGCTCCTATTTTCGCTATATTTATATAAAACATTCACTAATGTATCATTTAAAACAAAAATCCCGATTAAAAACCATTAAAATGAATTAAAACAAACAAATTACCACCGGTGGTATTCCCGTTTCAAATACGGCCGCGGATGACTTACTCGCCCCTTGCTATCGGGTATTGGGAAACTCCAGTTGTCTCCCGTATCGCGCACCTGTACCGCGTGACGTCACTTTTGTACCATAACACAAAGAAAATGGACGCCGATAGCTGTACAGAGATGCAGGAGGTCCCCGAGATAGACTTTTCCGTGAATGTGCAACCCTACATGTTCGAGCCGATGGCGAAGGACGGGTATTCGGACGCTAGTTCATCCGAGAATGAAGAAAGTGAAGAGGAATTCGTGCCGGAGGTCGAGGAAGTGCCAAGTCCAAGCGAATGGTGAGGTTTTTTTTGTGATTTTTCCTCCATTTATTTCCTCTCTAATTACGCAAATGTCGTGAAATGATCACCATTGACGCATATAATCCGTGACCCTTGTACAGCAATTTTGCACTATTAAAAGTACGGGATATGCAGTAGTTCGTGATAACACAGATTTACAGCTGTTTATTTGGATTTTCTTTTCGTGAAGAGTAGCTAAACTACAATACCCCACCCACTTTATTTTTTAAAACTTTTTTTAGAAATGCACCATCATTTTGTGCCTTATAATTGAGATATATTTTTGGTTGGTTGTTCCAATCAAAGCGAGGCGTCTGTCACCACCATCTCCCGTCTCCCCCCATCTCCCTAAACCTTGTCCCCCCTCCAACATGTATGGCACAATGGTAGCATTTATAAATACTACTTATGCACCTGTCAATGTTAAGCCCCAGGGGGGCGGCGGGGACCCCCGGGGAATTAGACAGCCATATGAGTCCCGTGGGGCGGGATTTAGATACAAAAACAACCACCCTGGGGGCATTTTTGGTTGAATATATAGTGAATTTTGACACGAATAATTGGCCCCAGGGTGGGATTTAGACTCCCCCAAAAAGAAAAATGTCTAATTCCCCGGGGGTCTCCGCCGCCCCCCCCCCTGGGGCTTAACATTGATAGGTGCATTAATTAATAGTTATGGATTTCAAAATATACACACAGAACACTAATTTCAAAAGTAACTGCTCTTTTATTTACATTAATTAGCATGATTAATATCAGTAGTGTACACATGTTTCCAAGGGACTTGACCTGATTTGACTCTCAAATACATGTAAACGAAATTCTTTCAGCATAAAGTAATGGGTAAAGATGAGAAAATGTGGCTGTCATACCGTCAGACAGTCATTTATTTTTTGTCTGACATTTTATTCGGTCAGACACCTTTCGCGTACTCTGTATGTATTGATCAGTATTATTTTTGTATCTTATATCCCAGCCTAAAATATAACATTGTTGATATAAACAAGCAATATAAACATAGCCATTTATCTTTGCATATTCATGATATTTATAAGTAAGTAAGACCAGAACATATAAATATGTCGGTTTTAGGTGCACACCATTAGCTAATAATTGTGTTAGCTGATAAAGGAGTAGAGTAATGAACTTAAACTCATAAATATAAGACTGACATGTGCAAAAGCTAATGCCCCCAAAATATATATAATACAAACACATATCTTCTATGTATGAATAATGTAAATAAACAATGTGATGACACGCTGCCCACCTGTGTTTGTGACAAGTGCAGTCACAGATCAGCATGAACATTCATAGTCTATCAGTGACTACGTTGGTTGCAATCCGGTAGTCAAACATCCTTGATGCTTCGAATTAAACAATTAAATCCTAATATTTACTTTTTTGTTACATATATTGACATTCAATTTCAGGTGCACCTGTAGCAGCTGTGGCCCCATGCCAACACTGAAGGAGTGCAAATGCTGTCGAGACACCAACATCGTGGATGGGAAGATTGAGAGCGAAGACCTAACCTGCATCACCGAGCACGACGGGTTCGTGGGAAACTGCCTGAACGTGCATGTTCTGGAGACCTCATATTATGAGTTTATCCAGACCGAGGGACTCCAGGAAGAACCAATTCACGAGTAAGTTATATCAGTATATATATATATGTTGAATACAGGTTACTGGTATCTTGGTAAAAAAAATGTCAAGTGACAAACTGGTAATACACAAGTCATATAGTTACATGTACCATAATAACTGTAAGTATTATTTATGTAGAGCACATATGGATACGTTACCAAAGAAATATAGTGTCTATCACAATGATGTTTTACAAGTTTAGCGGGTTTATAACAACAATATGCATTTTCAACAATAAGTGTCGTCTTCAACCATCACAAATCTGGTAATCATGATAATATATTATTCTATTTACATTTGGTTCTATATTAGTATTATTATCTTATATTTAAGCATGGGAATTGGGTCGACAATTAAATATAAGATAATAATCCTAATATATACATATAGCCATTGCTGATACAAACAAGCAATGTAGATGTACTGATTTTATCCTCGTCAACCTATAGAGGATTAGAAAAAGTAAATATCATATATATGTAATCTTAGCTTAACATATCCTTTGTTGTAATTTCCAGGACCTACCGATACATCGCGTATAGACGATTTGCAAGATGGATCTACAAGGTTCTTCCAAAAAAAGACAGACGAATCCTTCCAGCATGTGTGGTGACTGCAATCCGGAAGCAATTCCCATCAGAACAGTATTGTGGCTTTAAATACGCTGAATGAACACATGTCACATAACTTTACATAAACAACTACAAATGTGAATATCAACCTGTACATCTTCACCGTCTGATCAGGAGCTACACTTTACGATTTTCACCTGTGAAACGTCCGTGATGATTCTAGCAAACAATACAGTTCATTACCAAGCAACACAAGTGCACTAGTTGATCAGGAGCTACACGGATCACAAATATCATAAGCCACATTTCTCAAATCACAATTTATGATGGAGTAGACTACAGTGTCTATTAGTTATTGTTTAATGAGTCTGTTCTATTGCACAATTACATATTATCACCCACGTCGTGCACATACTACAAATGTATCTTCAGCTATTAAAACGTTGAACTCTCTCTGCTACTATTACCGATTTCGCTTTCCGAAATGGTGTACTCTGGGCAAGTGGTACAGGTGTCTTCGGGCCAAAGGATCGTGCCAGCTTCGCCTTTGTATAGGTGTTGAGAGTCCCTCTCATGTCCAGTACCTCGTCCATCAAGTCATCGATGTAACCTGTTAACAGTAAAATAGAGGACAATTATATAGCGTGTCCAGTGGCCTTAATCATGTTAATAGCCAGTGATATGTGTTCCTTATCATGCTTATGAAACATGCTAAACATTTATGGCCAGTGTAGTACACAGTGATCAATATTAGCACTGGTCCCCCCCCCCCTCCACCCCGGCCTAGAGGATATTAACAAAAATGTACAATTATCTGTGAATTTTGAACTTTCTATGAGCTTGACCCTGTAGGAGGGTGCTTGTTAGATTTGCTGCAGAATGATGACTAAAGGTCCGAAGAATGCAGAATGAACTTATAAATACATACCGAATGTCTGTTGCACTTTGACTTCCGCAGCGACACCCTGCCCCTGTCGCGCCTTAGGATAAGAAATCCGATACTGTGGCTCCCCGTTCTTCGACACTGCCTGCGCTCTGTTGGTATTCTCATTGAAGTGCAGGGCGGAGAGCTGGAGCCTGTAAATGTAACATCCCAATTAAAATAATTGTATTTACATATAAATATTACCTTGTCCTGTTATCAACTATACATCCAGTTCTGGAATTAGAATAACCAGATAGAACACTCGCATACAAGAAAGCCAAAAGAGGTAGACTGGGATTCCCGATGGGTTGAAACCAATCGTTTGTACGGTGACCAGGTCTGGCTGCTGCAGTATTGTTCTTGGGATGGACTGATAAATATGTTGCTGCACTGCCATTTGGGTCAGAAATACAAATGTTTTATAGCACTACCAATCTTATCATACTTGTAAACGAGGAAGCGAATGGGAAAACCTACAACCTAGCACCCAAGCAGCATAGGCCCAGATCAGCATGTGCATCTGCGCAGTCGGCTCAGGGTCTACACTGATTGTTGTTATCTTATTTGAACGGTCATGGAGTAGTACATTTGTGGCTGTAACTAGTGAAATTCGGCTTATGGGCTATGCGACCAGAATAGCCTCACAACAGCCTGCACGTCCACACAGTCTGATCAGGAGCTACTTTTCACAAAACACCTAATATACATATATTTTTTCTGATGATAATTAGTGCGAGGCATATGTGTAATTATCCATTCCACCCTTGGCTTATAGATCTAAGAGATAACTGCTAGCGAAACGTACATGTGTACTAACCTTGCCTGCATCTGTGGAAATTCGAAGTGAACAAATTTTGGAGCGAAGAAGCACACTACTTTATGGTACGACTCCAAGCTCGAGGTCTGCTCGGCCGGCGAGAGCTTCTTCACATCCTTAACGAGTAGCCGTCCTTTAATCACCTTCTCCAACTGCAGGTACGGCCAGAATCCTACAACACACCAGCATATATATGCATTACACATTAACTTTGTGTGTACAAAAAACATTTATACATGTAGGAATGACAAGTCTTCACAGGTTAGAACTTGTACGGTATATTTTGTCATACATTTTGTACATGTGTTAATGCTTGTGAACACCCATATTCCACTGATACATGTACATGGACTACATGCATAAAACTCGCAATGCGTTGATAGGACAACGACTAAAAAAAAATAAATAAATTAGTAGCCTAGGGCATATAGCCCATTTTCAATAAATATCTCTGCAGCATCAATAATAATGCACCAGTGATTGTGAAATATTGCGGCTTATATAATTATGAATAGTATACATAATAACTACCTTTTCTGAGCCATGCACGGTCCTCAAGATGTTCGTGAGCACACTCCGGGAACTTGTCTCCATGGCCAACGTGGACATTGGTGACATGGTTCATGATACTGAACCACTTCTGTTGCACGAGTTCGCCATCGCCCCCGCTGCTCGCCGCGCACCAGTAGATGTGGTTACTGATCGACCTGGCCCACTCCCCGACAACAGCGGTCTTCTTCGTCTTCCCCAACGCCTCCAATTTCTTATAGATACCTGAAATTGTTGTAATCCATTGTCATTGATACAGATAAACTAGAAATGTGAGAAAAATATCGCTCACTGATATGCATGCATTAAATCCTGAAATTAGAAGAACCTGATCTGATTACATGTCCTGACCACACGTGAATCATTCAGCCATACCCAAACAGTGATAGTATTTACTGTAGTACACTAATCATACGCCTTGTATATATTAGGTATATAACCTGAATAGACTCTCGCATACAAGAAAGTCAATGATGAAACGGCTGATTAAACCAGGTGAACTGGATTTCAGGAAAGAATGAACCTCATAGTCAGCCAATTTTAGTAATCTCTTACATCATGTGCCGGTACATGTAGGACAAGTGCATTGTATGACTGCTGCATCATCATTCTGGCATGATGTGGTGGCACAAAATCATGTACACCTGGTACATGTATGAAAGGCAATCTGAATCTAAATCATGCATACCTTTAGCGACATGCCATACATCAAACCAGTGGCGAATGTTGGTGCTCTCTCGCATATACTTCTTAACCTGGCTGTGGCGGTCAGTAACAAGGTCGGTCACATTCACCTCCTTCTCCGTCAGGTAGGCCAGGCATCTCTTCAGCCCTTCCAATTCCATTGCGTACGAGTTCTTCACCTCATTGCTCTGTAAGGACATCGATACATACATACATGTAGTGAACGTGTGGCTGTGAACAATGTACAAATGATGTAGTCCCTGATCAGACTGTGCAGATGCGCATGTGGCTATGCTGGTCGCATAGCCCATAGGCCCCATTTCTCCAGTCAAGTACACCTCTATGTGTGATTGTTGAATATTGAAATTACATGTATTAGACGAGTTGTCTAATAGTCCATTGTGTTCTGTCGAATAAAACAATTTTGCCGGATATGTCTGGGGAAAAGCAAAACTATATATTTTTGGAAACAACAATCGGAAACCGGTTGTTGGAATTTGCGCATTTCATGTTATTCAGAATGATTTTTGGTGATAATTTTGCTTACAAACGGGATATTTTAATGGAATAAACTGCACATTGTGCATTTCCAAAGTGGGATGTCAATGCCTGAGTCCACAAACATTTAGCTTAAGCTTATATGGTGTAAATATAAGTTGTATGTTATCCTGGCTCAATGGTCTCCGTTGGCAATCATTTTCTACATTTGACGTACATACTTGATATAAGTAAGTAAATTTAAAACAGTGTTATAGTCGGTGTAGTGGGCCAGGTAGGCTCACCATGCACCCTCGCCCCCAGGACAGAGCCACTTCTGATGGTTTCCGCAAATTCCAACAACCATTTTTGGATTCAGTGTCCCCAAACATATCCGGCAAAATTACATACCACACTGGACTATAAGTTTATGCAAGAGTTTAATCAATGACAACAGATGAAATATTCTATTTATGACATGATTGTATGACCAACCACTTCTGTAGCAGTCCCACCATACTACTGTGGAAAACCAGTTCCTATCGGTATCTACATGTAATTGTATGATGCCTACCTGAACTAGTTGGAGGTCTAGGATCTTGTTCCTGGTCAGGTCCATGATGCTGTAGGAGGAGTATTTGGCAGTATGCCCCGGGGAACAGCACCTAGCGTCGCCCCCAGCATGCACGTCCTCCCCAGTCTGGCTCACTTCTGCGAGTAGCGCAGATTGCTGTCGCTTATATACAGCGTTGATAGCGGGCACAAGGTAGTTGGCTTGGATATTGTAATATGTTTTACGGCAGAAAAACTGTACGTTTGAAAAATTCAATGCATTGATAACTTTGATTGGGCTCGCACCAGAAAACATTATCCCTGCTGCCATTAACAGGTTGCCAAGTGGCATCGTTCCAGATAATGGCTGGCTGCACCATTCATGGTCACTTTCACATGTTGCACATGTAATTTTGTACTTCACGTACGATCCAGACACTGACTTGGCATACGTTGTTGAATCCCCACAATTACTACAAGTTTTCATCACGTCGTCGAGGCAACTTTCAAATACAATAAATTTCCTCTCTGTGACAGGTGTCTTTGCGTTGCAATATTCCAAAGTGTCGGACGTAAAACTCTCTTCATCCACATCTGGTGGTATCCAGTCTGAGTCATCACCATGATCATCGTCGTCGTCGTCCTCATCATCATCACGTTGATCATGTTCCGAAACATGCGACAGAAAGCTGTCGTTGAAGGTCACGTCATGTGTTGCAGGTATGGTGAGTTTTGACAGTTTTGATAGTGCTGCCACAGGGTCGGTTTGCGTTCCAAAGTCCACCGTTAATGGTTTCGCCTGACAAGCAATACTCGTATCTCCAACACGAGGTATCGTCTGTGTGAATGCATTGAATCTTTCTGGTAACTGAGGTCGTTCTACACTGGTTATGCGGGCCTTCGGGGGTGGTTGAGACGTGGGGGCCGTCGCGGGGGGTTCACTGGTGGCGAGAATCACAGGGGGTTCACTTGTGGCGAGAATCACGGGGGGTTCACTGGTGGCGAGAATCACAGGGGGTTCACTGGTGGAGAGAATCACAGGGGGTTCACTTGTGGCGAGAATCACGGGGGGTTCACTGGTGGCGAGAATCACGGGGGGTTCACTGGTGGCGAGAATCACGGGGGGTTGCACATTTGGACAAATCAACCGAGGCTGATCGGCGGTAGCAGAGGCAAACCAATCCAATGTTGTCCAGACGGACAGAGTGCTGGGCTCCTCATCCTGAAATACAACACATTGCAGACATAAATTTGTAAATTTGACAAAAAGAAAAAGTTCGGGAGCGGGGATTTGGCAGGGTTCTACAGAAGCGAAATGTACTTGCGACGCTATATCCGTGATATAGCCGTGCTTAATTTACCGCGACATTTGTTAAATGGTATAGATGTCACAACAAACATGTTTGTTATTGAAATGGAACATAATATTGAGATACGGTGCCCGACAAAAGAACAACAATATTATGTAACTTTCACATCAATAAACGCCGCTACGGCGTTTATTGATGTGAAAGTTGCATAATATTGATTCCGTTTGATCTGACCATCATATTTAGTGAAAATAAGACCGGTCAATATCAACATCCTGTTCCATTTCAATCACAAACAGGTTTATTTTGTTATCTGTAACATTTTAAAAATGTCGCGGTAAACTAAGCACGGCTATATGATAAGTGTCAAACAAAACTTTATTTGCACCTTATTGCATGAAATGGCACTTATCAGCAACAGTAGCCATGGTAATGGGTCAGGTTGAATAAACCGTACATGTATGTAATGCACCAGTCAAATGTCCCCCCCCCCTTCTGTAGATCCCCGCCATACGCCCTGACCAGTGCCCTGACCAGTGCTCCAGATAAGCTTTTAGCGCAAAGAGTAGGGCCTACATGTATTTCAGCCCGTGAAATATTTTTCAATGCTGATTTTCATTACCAATTATAAATTTTAGTGCATATGTTTTTGAAATTATATATCTCTGATATCAAAACATGTCTATTATATATCTCTGATATCAAAACATGTCTGTCTACTCACTGTTGCAAAACAAGAGTGCAAATAATAAAATTGCTGAAATACCCCCAAAATATGCTTATCTGGAGCTCTGCGTGGCACTGCGGGGGGACACATTTTTTGTAGAACCCCGGCCGGGGTTACGCCCCGATATCCCCCGGCCTAGGGAGGGCGGGGACGCTACATGTACATGTATTTTTTTAGGAATGTAGATCCCCGGGGTTATCTCGGCCCTGCAGGGACACAATTTTGTGTAGATCCTCTGGGATTATCCCCGCAATCCCCCGCTATGCCCCGGCCTGGGGAGGATTACAATTGACTGGTGCATAACCGAATGGGTAAAGATGAGAAAATGTGTCAGACATTCATCTATTTTTTGTCAGCCCGAACCAAAATCTGTCAGATATTTTATTCGGTTTGATACTTACTGTCATGTACTCTGGAATTGTACATTTATTTTTCACGTCCGTGTGTGGGGGTGGGGGGGGGGGGGAGATAACCAACAAATGATGCAATATTGAAGACATTTCGCTACATATTGGGACGAAAAATTAGCAAAAGTAAAATTACCGGACAGCATCGTATATCAAATGATAGATTTAGATATATTTTCTTCCAACATATCCAAGGATTGAAGTAAAGTCCAATCAGCGCCAGTCAATCATATGCAACAACTTGATCAAGGAATGTTTCTAAAGTGAGTAAACTAAAACTGTTGAAATAAAACTTACAAAGAGAATAATGTGCATGTGATAAACCAATTCTAACCTTGTTTGTCACCAATCTCTTTCTGGCAATGGATGTGGCTGATGCTCTGGGTGCAGCCACCGGCCTGGAGTGGTGGAAAATTGTAGGAACGGCAGCAGGGACCAACCTCTGTTTCACTTTGTGTTCGTATCCGATCTCTGAACAAAACGACCGCGACTGTCTGCCAACAAACTGGTCCGCCGTGAAATGACGGGAGCACAACTTTGTATTAGAAGTGGGAACAAGCCCGACGCGCTTAATCTTGGTAATCCATAATTTCCTTCGTTTGGAATCACGCGGAAATCCAAAAAAACTAACACTTTCGCCATCAAGTCTCTTCTTCCCCTTCGAACGGGAATCGCAGTCCACTGCTGCGCAGATAACCATGATTGCTGGTGACGCTGTTCAACACATGGTTTGATTTAATTCCGTTTTAATCGTGAATAAAACTGTTATTTCCCCAGATTTTATCAAAATTTCACTGAACTCGTAGACAAATATGGCGCGATGTGTACAAAACGTGCGTCACATCCGGTTTAATTTCTACCAGCTAGTGGACCGCGGATGGGAGATAACTCGTCCAATACTGGACAGGTATTTTACAGGTACCGGTAACAAACGTGCAATATCGGAACAGTCGGCGCACTGTTAATTAAAAACAAGGCGGACATCGTTTCCAATATGTATTTAGGATATTTTTACTGTAGTGCGAGGTTTTTAGCATTTTTGGTTGCGTTTGTCCTTTAATTAGAAGTTACAGTATACTACACGCCTGGAATGGAACCAACCTTTCCAACCATATGAACCCTTTATCACGTGATTTAGTATCTGAATGATCCAAAAACATAATACACGACATGTCATATTTCAGAAAAAATGACTCATGCTTCGTTATTATTAGACGTTCTGTTTTAATTTCTTTAATATGACATGCATGACATTTCGGCAGAGTTTGCAGGAGAAAGCTTGAAATTGTTAGCCTAAGTTGGGATAATGATGACCATGGTAAAGACAAATTATCCGTCCCAAATGAAGATGAATTGATTTAGTATAGTATATGGTTTGGCTTTGAACAGGAGAAAGATTGAAACCGTTAGCCTAGGTTGGAATAATGATGGCAATGGTAGAGACTTATAGTCCATCCCAAATGAAGATGAATTGATTTAGTATAGTATATGGTTTGGCTTTGAACAGAACAAAAAGCAATACAAATTGAATACTGATGACCACTCTAACTAAGATGTTTATATTAGGCTGTCCGATTAGCGCAGTGGTTAGCGCTCTCGCTTCTCACAAAAGCAACCCGGGTTCGAACCTTCGGACCGGGAAGTATGTGAGATGGTACGGTGTTTGCCAGATCGGACATGTGGGTTTTATTCGGGTATTCCGGTTTCCTCCCACACGCATGACCAAATATACGCTTTCATCCGCGCCAACGAGAGTGATTAATATAAGTTGTTATATCTTGCTTCGCAATCGTTGTAAAATAAATAAAGTTTAAACTTTTTAACTGAGATGAATTGATTTAGTAGAAAATTGTGTGGATTTGAACAGAGCAAAACGCAAAACAAAACGATTCGTATGAAATATCAATGTAAATACATGGTGGTTAAATAATGACTAAATACTGACATAATTGTAATATTAAATCAGTCAATCAACAGCAGTAGTGTAACTGGTACAATGGCATTTAAAGATGGTTCAAATATTACCTTGATCGCATAGAGTTCCTTGCCACCCAGGTTGACAGCCATTGCAATTTCCGTCAACATGATTACAAGAACCAGCTACCACACAAGAAGTACTGCACGCCCCGATGCAGTTGTCACCATAGCTACCATTAGTACATTCTGCAGTGGAATAAATAAAACATATTAATTGACAGCTAAATGCGGCCAGTCTTAAAACAGTGCTGATGTGTTTCTTCTCGCGCATGTATGTATCTTTGCAATGTTGTATGTACATGAATGTTGATATCTCATTCGTTATGGGTATGTAACTTTGCAATGTTGTATGTACATGAATGTAGATAGCATAATCGTTATGGGTATGTATCTTTGCAATGTTGTATGTTCATGAATGTAGATAGCTTATTCGATATGGTTATGTATCTTTGCAATGTTGTATGTACATGAATGTAGATATCATAATCGTTATGGGTATGTATCTTTGCAATGTTGTATGTACATGTATGTATATAGCTTATTCGCTATGGGTATGTATCTTTACACTGTTGTATGTACATGTATGTAGATAGCTTATTCGCTAGAGGTATGTAGTTTTGCAATGTTGTATGTACATGTATGTAGATAGCTTATTCCATATGGGTTAGCTAAATCCTTATTGTTCGCAAACATTTGACAATTTCTTATGAGATTACTGTTTCCTTTGTGTTGATGGTATACTTAGTGTGTGTTTGCAAATGTCCAGCTTTTTGTGTTTAGGACTATGCGTTCAAATCATACATCCCATTAAAAACTAGTGATTAAGAAATCAATTGGGAATTTGGGGTTCAAAATATATTATATGTATATTATTAATTGATCTCATATATATGTGTATGTACAAACTGGGTTTATGAAAATAAAGTTGACACACGGGTGCAATCCCGTCTAGGTATCGTAATTTGAAGCTGCTAATTACAAATCAATTTGGAAAGTACATAATGACCTAATCTCAATCGTATATAACACTTATAACGTTGCGTTGTCCATTGTAAAAGCGTAATGTTCAGTCATTCTCAATTAAAATGCCTATATTGCCATTTGAACTATCTGTACCATAATTGTTCATTTATTTAATATAATATAATATATGTGATAGGGTGATTAAAACGCATTAAAACTATGATTAGCATTATATATACTAGAGGGCATAGAAAACGCACACCTACATTATATTATTATTATTATTATTATTATTATTATTACATGAACACGAAATACGACGGATTCCATCAAAGATATATCACAGCTTTATTACAAAACACAAATTGAACAACGAAAAATAATCTAAAATGTTTAAAACTATGTATTTAATTATATAGTTATTGTTTTTCATGTAAAAACACACTTATCCGAAATGTGCGTTTTGTATGTCCTCTAGTATACTAGTATAGTAATAAATATATTACAACTAATTGTTTATAATTTGAAACAGAAATGATACATAGCAAGAGTAATATGTTCAGCGAAATATTCTCTGAACTGATACCCATCGTAATAAAATGAAGTTAGCAGAAATGCATTAAAGAGGTATGTTACAGAGATGAATTTAAGTTATGTTGTGCATATTATTTTACGGAAACAGGATTTATACAAAGAGCTTATCATCAACGTAACGACAAATGTAACGACTGATGCGGTGGCAATCACTATGCATTTACTCTCTGCATGCAGTACCACAATAACCTATGTAATATACTGCTTCATTCGAACATATTATGGTAGAGCAAATACTACAAATGAATGTATACGTGTTGTACATATTTCAATATGCCAGATATTACGAACATTAAAATAATTCATAAACATTTACTGTGAAACGAACAGTTAATATGTGTAGTTATTCTCACTTTGGTCGCATATTAACGCCATATATCCTGGACTACAACCATTGACACAGTGACCATCTGTCTTTCTACACACGTCGTTGTTAATGCAATGTCCACTACAACTGTGCTTACAGTCCCGGCCATAGTGGCCATCAGTACACTCTAAAATACAATAAAATACATGCAGAAACTAATCACAAGTAATAGTTTAATTATGACTAAGGTTGCTATATTATCCTCACCCGAGATCTGCATTCAAACACAACCTTTTGTATTTGCAACCCGGAAATTTGTCTCGATTGATAGAGATCAATTCAGTGGGGATTAACCCTCGCAGCTGTGAGGTCAAGCTTCCGAACAAACGGTTACACCATTCTCCAACATCATACATTTTAACTATTACCCGCGTGACGGTAACAGTCGAAACTGTTACACGCAGGTCTGGACGCGTTGTTACTTAGGCTCTCAATGAGTACAACATAACTATCTTATCACCAAACGATAGTACAACATATTGCCAGACAAGAAAGATCGTCCAAACGTAATAACAACTATTTTTGTTTTATAAACTGCTATAGGAAACGGATTATCTAAATATTTGAAACATACATTTGCATTCAATTTCGTCAACGCACGTAATGTTCGGCATAATAAAATAACTACCACAATATGTTTCGGATGCAGTCGGTATTGTGTATCACCTCTGGCGCTAGTCATTCATCAGAACTGGCAATACGGACTGCTACTCGGTATACAGTATGTTGTTTATAACACACATATACAATTCTACGGACATATAAATAATTACTGATGTGTATACACATATACACGTACCAGTTGTGCATGTTGGTGTATTCATATAACCGGCATCACATCCTGCAGGGCATTCCCCAGTTATGACGTCACATATTGCAGACTCGTAGCATTTACCGCATTGCCTTTCACAGGACTGTCCCCATTGAGCTTCTGTACATTCTATAATAGTCAATAACATTAACAGGTGTAAATATTTACTCAAAATATGTCTCAGAGTAACCATACACTACACGCCGCTGACCTCCTCGCAGCTTACACGTTCTCCCGGGACACATCTCGCAGCAGCAGCGTAGACTTTCGTGAGTTTCTGAGTGTCAAAGTTGCCGCAATGAATTATCCACAATCGCTAGTGCTACTGTCATCGGTAATGAGTGCATCGAATAATCGATATATATACTTATCTACGTAGACATCACCAGCTAGAACATAATCACATTGGGAGACAATCGCCTTAGATCAACAACTTTAGACACACTTCTACAAAACATCTACATACACAGCTCTACATCGAATAATCGAGGGTGCCGACATCTAGGTCATACATGTAGTATGATGAAATATGATCGGAATTATCCAAATGCGCTTAAATAATTATTATCCTGAATCAGATTAACTGTGAACTAATGTAGCTAATAGTATGTATATTTAACAATGTGAACTCTTTTAATTAAGCAGAGTTGTCAGTTATGTCCCTTTGACTGAAATGTTCAGACTTTCAGGTCTTTGTTTAGAATATAACCCATGTCGCACATGGAAGGTCACGAGACCGATCAGCTGTTCAGTGCCGCCATATTCCAGTCACTGTGAGTGACCACATGTGTTTTATTTTAGTGTTGAACAGTTTTATATTTTAACATGGTAAATATGCTTTCAAATGTTTTGGGAGTTATTGCATTCAGTGTACACATATAATATACAGGTTTCAAGTGAACTTGAATTTGTTGGCATTCCATATATTGGCAGTAAATAAGTACAACATTTACATTGAATGTTCTTCTGGTAAAGGTCAAGCTAGCAGCATTGAATTGTCTGTTTCTAATATTTCTAATAGTTATTAATACTAATATGACATTCACAATTGCAACTTGTCTCTTCCACACACGTAATACTTATTTGCAGGGTTGTGTTATTTGTTTAACAACCACGTTGGGAGAGAATGAATTGGGCGAAAGGAAAGCACATTGTTCCACAAATGGTAGGTTTTATAAAGAGTGTATTTAAATGTATATTGAGGGATTAAATTGCTCAATGCTATATTTATTTGATTGACTATGTGATGTTTATTTAATAGGTCGATATCTGTTGGATATCTCGCTATAGAAGATGTATAGTCAGGCATCCGGGTCTTTGATGACACTGGACTCATTGATTGGTTGTGAAATGATAATGCCAGAAATATCAATTGCCACTGTGACATGTAATGTACAATTTGAATATATAGATATATGTCTTTCAGGAGTATTGATGGATAAGACATATTATTCATTGCTGTTTATATATATATATATAGTTCAGAGTGTTAAACTGCATCTACAACTTGAGTTAAACAGCAGCTACAACTTGAGTTAAGCTGCAGCTACAATTTGAGTTAAACTGCAGCTACAACTTGAGTTAAGCTCCAGCTACAACTTGAGTTAAACTGCAGCTACAATTTGATTTACACTCCAGCTACAACTGTAGTTAAACTCCAGCTACAACTTGGGTTAAGCTCCAGCTACAACTTTAGTTAAACTCCAGCTACAACTTGAGTTAAACTTCAGCTACAACTTGAGTTATTCTGCATCTACAACTTGAGTTAAACTCCAGATACAACTTTAGTTAAACTCCAGCTACAACTTGAGTTAAACTCCAGCTACAACTTGAGTTTAACTCCAGCTACAACTTGAGTTAAACTCCAGCTAAACTTTAGTTAAACTCCAGCTACAACTTGAGTTATGTTTTGGTTGTTTGTAAACTCCAGCTACAACTTGAGTTAAGCTCCAGCTACAACTTTAGTTAAACTCCAGCTACAACTTGAGTTAAACACCAGCTACAACTTGAGTTAAACTCCAGCTACAACTTTAGTTAAACTCCAGCTACAACTTTAGTTTACTATTAGAGTTCGTATTCCTGTTCAACAACCAACCATGGATATGTACATTCTTGAAAGCTTTGTAATAAATGAATTATTGGAACTATACTGTATGTGTTGACCATCACTTAGTCCAAATCATCCAAATTATTCCCCTTCACTCTGTCATAAATGTTCTGGTTCTGAGTTTGGTATCCTGTACGTGCGTTTGGGAGCGAGTGTTTGTGTTCACGTGTATGATTTAAGACTCTCTATTATCCTAACATGCCATTATGTGCATCTTTAAAATAATATATGTGTACTATATGTGTACTATATGTGTACTATATGTGTACTATATGTGTACTATATGTGTACTATATGTGTACTGTATGTGTACTATATGTAAGAGTATGTATGATATTAGTGTGTGTATTGTTGGGCATGTTTCCTTTGTATAAATAAAATATATCTGTATGTGAAAAGCTTTGTCTCGCAAAATTAATTTCAAATCCCACTCATTAAATTACATTTATGCATTTGTCGAAATTCAGATACAAGTACTCGAAATATAATCTGGAAATTATCGAATGAGAAATTACAACTTGTTAACAATTGAAATGAGAACATTGAAATGGTATAGTCAATGAATAGCTTTCTACAATATTAACATGAACAGTATATGCTTACCGATGTCACATTGTGCGCCTACACCAGTCCATCTACCGAGACATCCGGATGTACAAATACCCAGCATCCTGTCTTCCACTGATATATCGCTATTTTTACAATAGCATTTCTTCGTACAGTCATACCCGCACATATTTTCCTGGCAATCTAAAGAAAGTGAGGTGGCTGTGAAAGTAGTATGACTTGCAACTGTTATGTATTTAATAGCTAGAGAATCGCTAAGCACAAACACGTGCAGTGGTTAGCACGATCGCTTCTCACTAATGCATTGGTTAGCCTCACCAATGCAGTGGTTAGTATGCTCGCCTCTCACTAGTGCAGTGGTTAGTATGCTCGCTTCTCACCAATGTAGTGGTTAGTATGCTCGCTTCTCACCAATGCAGTGGTTAGCACGATCGCTTCTCACCAATGCAGTGGTTAGTATGCTCGCTTCTCACCAATGCAGTGGTTAGTATGCTCGCTTCTCACCAATGCAGTGGTTAGTATGTCGTTCTCACACTCGCTACTCAACAATGCAGTGGTTAGTATGCTCGCTTCTCACCAATGCAGTGGTTAGTATGCTCGCTTCTCACCAATGCAGTGGTTAGTATGATCGCTTCTCACCAATGCAGTGGTTAGCACGATCGATTCTCACCAATGCAGTGGTTAGTATGCTCGCTTCTCACCAATGCAGTGGTTAGCACGTTCGCTACTCACCAATGCAGTGGTTAGTATGCTCGCTACTCACCACTGCAGTGGTTAGTATGATCGCTTCTGACCAATGCAGTGGTTAGTATGCTCTCTTCTCACCAATGCAGTGATTAGCACAATCGCTTCTCACCAATGCAGTGGTTAGCCCGATCGCTTCTCACCAATGCAGTGGTTAGTATGCTCGCTTCTCACCAATACAGTGGTTAGTATGCTCGCGTCTCACTAATTCAGTCGTTAGTATGCTCGCTACTCACCAATGCCGTGGTTAGTATGCTCGCTTCTCACCAATGCAGTGGTTAGTATGCTCGCTACTCACCAATGCAGTGGTTAGTATGCTCGCTTCTCACCAATGCGGTGGTTAGCACGATCGCTTCTCACCAATGCAGTGGTTAGCACGCTCGCTTCTCACCAATGCAGTGGTTAGTAAGCTCGCTTCTCACACATGCAGTGGTTAGTATACTCGCTTCTCACCAATGCAGTGGTTAGCAGTCTCGCCTTTCACCATTGCAGTGGTTAGTATGCTCGCTTTTCACCATTGCAGTGGTTAGTATGCTCGCTTCTCACCAATGCAACACATTGTATCTGATCTTTATTTAGCATGTGAGATGGTACTGTGGTCGCCAAATCGGACAGGTGGGTTTACTCCGGGTATTCTGGTTTCCTCCCACACGATTGACCACCTTTACGCTTTAATCCGCACCAACGATAGTGTTTAATATAAGTTGTTAAAACTTATTTCGCAATCGTTGTAAAATAAATAAGTTTAAGCTAAGCACAAACAAACAAAAGGTGTAGCAACTTGATGTGAAGCAAATATATTAAAATTATTGAGCACATGTTTAACGCCTGGTTTATTATTATTATTGTATATATAATCCATATAGATAATATACTACTAAATTCAGCAAGGTACTAAGCACAAGAATGGCTATTATCGTTAATTTGATACCAAACATGACTAGTTGTGTCATGTGAAGCATATTGGTTGTTATGGTGTTTTGATGTCACTGTTGATCCAAATCCTGGTAAGTAAATCAGAAGTATTGCTAATCTGTGATATCAGTTTACTCAGAATATTACTCGCGAGTAGCCCATTATCCAAAGTGTCAGAACTTTGGACTGGAAGAAGCTGCACACATGGAATTGCTATCACTAGAAGGCTTATACAATTATCTGATGGTATAGTTAGCTCATTTGTTATTTGTTTAGACATAATAGCCTCCTCACACATAGGTGAATCCATTAAATGCATCCTGTCGAATTGGGTGAATTTGTCAATTCTGGCGATTTTTGACCGAAACTGTTTGAACATGTGCTACATAATTTGAAATATAACGAAAGGCAAACCTTGGGGAACTATTTGTGACGAACGGTGTGTTATTTGCTAACATGCATTGGGTTGCGCAATCAATCTAACGGACACTACTCAAGACTGGCGAAATGGCGAACACCAGGTGGGGTCAATTTGCCTTCGAACTTTCTCCGACTCGACACCACTTCGTGTTGTTGTTTGACGGCTCTTTGATTTTCAACTTTTTTGAAGTGTTGTAAGTGCAACAGTATACCAAGGGGTAGAGGAAAAACATCTAAAGCGAGAGTGAGAAAGGCTTCTGCTGGAGGCCTTAATACTGATGTTGGCCATGGTGGGTCACAACTGTTACTGTCTGTTTAGTATTTCCTGTCTGTACATTAATCATTTTTGAGCAACATCAGATACAAAGGTAATATACATTGGAATGCAATGCTCTTTAATATCAAAGAATGTAGCAATTACATTCAAACAATTATTATAATTTAAATATTATCAAACGTTAATCAAAACGATATATTTAAGATCGTATATGCAATCATGTAATACATGCAATGATTAGAGATACATACAGTGATATACTGTTGAAGTCGTGATGGTCAAGTGTTCCAGTCCCGCTCAGATCGTGTTTCTTTATATCTTTATATGAATAAGTTGGCAGTTTCTTACGGAGCACTAAGCAATATTTAACCGCTGGAGCCTGTCCAGGAAAGGTGTTGTTTGGTTAACTGATATTCGCTCAAATGGGCAACAGGTAGCGATGTTAAATAAACGTGCGATTTCGCTTCAGGTTCGAAATGCCTGGAGTTCGAGCTCTGCTGGAGCCATTACGATTGTGCCGTTAGTAGAGGCATTTAAATTTCACATTGTCTCCTATCTGCAGATCTCCATCATGGCGATGGATTTCATCATAAAAACATAATTTCATTTTGGTTCGTAATTATGTACTTGAACATGTTTCTTACCTCCAAATACTCGGACCTCACAAACACCCAATGTAGCATCCCCACTCATGCCGATCTGCAAGTGTTGTGCAATGGCATGAACTTCGACTGTTTCTTACCTCCAAATACTCGGACCTCACAAACACCCAATGTAGTATCCCCACTCATGCCGATCTGCAAGTGTTGTGCTATGGCATGAACTTCGACTGTTTCTTACCTCCAAATACTCGGACCTCACAAACACCCAATGTAGCATCCCCACTCATGCCGATCTGCAAGTGTTGTGCTATGGCATGAACTTCGACTTCAGTATGTGGATCAGTCGTATAATCAGTATGCACGGGCAACCAGGTTGTACTGTCATTTGATACAGATACGTGGTATCGAATGTGATCTGAAAATTATCGCTGCATCATAATATACGATTACAATGGCATTCTTACATGGTTGTGCATGGAACATTTGCTGAATTATTTTTATGGTGTGAAGTCAGAAACTTCGTTTATTCAGTATATATATATATATATATATATCGTATAATATGAGTGTGTATATATATATGATATATATTATTGTGTGTGTGCATATATATATATTTACACATATGTATTATACCTGCAAACATGCACATATTTAATTACAATAAACTTTTTTCAGCTATAGTATTTTTTCAAAATTGTATAAAAACGTCTAATAAGCCAATGTTTTAAAAAAAAAAAACATTGGCTGAATTTATTACTATCACAATTAACAACACATGAGCGGTATTTTGAAAATAAATATATTATTAACATGGACCCGAAGTAATGTGCACACTCTATGGACCATATATGCAATATTAGACTATGTGCATTTAATTATATGAGCATAGCGTAGTCGTGAAGTGAAAGTGTATTCACGCACTACTATACCTATGTTTAATTGAACACATTAGTCGCTATTTTCTTGTGTAGAAGGGTTGTACCGAATATGGCTAGTACCTGTGGATGATTGTCTTGTTTATTGAGGTCTTATTCGTGCATATGCATAATAAAAACAAATCAAGGAATGAACACGATGGCGTCAATAATTCAGATTTACTTCCGATGTCGAAGGCAAACACTTCCGATGTTCGAAGGCAAAACCCACCAATCTCCAACTTTACCATCCTAAGCCAAATACTGAACATTTTAGAGATTCTTTCTTATATTCAGGGTCACACTTGTGGAATTCCCTCCCTTATCACATCAAAACAGCACATTCTGTTCCACATTTCAAAGCTTTATATATCAGGTGGTGCAACGAACAGACCATTAACCTAATAAACTGATAATTGACAATTATACCTGAATATAGTTTACAGTTTACAGTTTATTTATTAAATTCCAATAGGCTGTCAAGCCCATGAGGACATACATACATATTATATACAGTTAGCGAACAGTGCAAACATAAAGCATACATTTTATACAAATGAGCTCCCACAGCCATTTATATCTATGTATAAACACATGTAATATTTATCTGATATGTGTCTTATAATTAAAGCAAACCAGTTCTTTATTTATAACACGGAGAAGGTCAACAGACGCAACAAAACACGAAACCAAACTTACAAAATTGAAGTTGTTGCAAAGTTGTATAACATTGCCGAATAGTAAACCCTTTGTAACCATATTCATTGCTAAATGTTAAATATTATAAATTTAAATTTACATGTGGTCATATTTGTAAATCAAAACGCATCCATGTATTTAATTCAGAGCGGCTTTGTAGATTAATATTACATGACATATACATAGATTCATTAATTAAATCCCATTCAACTTTCCAATCACATGATAACACACATAATATAACATAAATAGTATGTATGCTAGCACAAAACATATAGAAAACATACGCATTTATAACTGTGCGTAATTGCTATTTTCTCCCAATCATAGCGAAAATAATTCTCCATTTTTTATCTTAATCGTAATGATAAATGCCATCTCAAGACCAAATTTTGCACTCCATATGCACATTCTGAATACTCTGCAACGCTACAATGCTGTTCCACCATCAGTCTATCTTGTTCGAAAACGAAGATAACAAGATTCGGCCAGTGGATAACAAGTATACATATACAGCATTATTATATGTATTACATACCTCGGCTATAGAACAAATTATTAAATACATATTTCAATAGTATATAGCATCACAATACACAATACAACTTATACATGTATATAATTATGGTTTACTGGTTACTGTTTACATGTTTCATTATTTGTTATTTCATGTTTTAATTTGTTGAGGGCCTCATGGTAGATTAACTTAATTGTTCAAATGAGTTCTCTCTTTAAATAAAGTCTTTATTATTATTATTAGTATTATTATTATAAGTTATATAAGAACCGCTTAGTAAAAAGCTAACCGAATGTCGGATTTCAGGGCCTATATAATACATTTTATTTCATTGGGCAAATACATGGAATTATTGGATACGAATTTATTACATGAAGTGGATTATTAGCACATTAAAATAACCTTCTTTTCAAAAAATGTCAGTTCGCTTTACAAGAATATCTAAGATTGCCAGTATCAAATTGTGTTCAAATGATGATTATTTTAATTCAAATTCACAAACCGTCTGTGTTTGGTAGAATTTCAATGCTGTCAATCCGCATTATGCACCGTAGATCGATACTCCACCATGGATTCGATTCCCGCGTCGTGATACTGCAACTCGAAGTTATCCCATCCACAGCTTCATTGGCACTATCTGAAGAACTCTGGGTCGCTAGTCCTCCAATTGCAAGATTCCTACCTAAACATTCATGATAAATGACAAACAATAGTTCGGGTTTTACGCCTTCATCAGCAACATATTGGACTATACCACAGGTGGGGGGTTTACATAGCAACATCTTTCCTTGGCAAACTCCATCGGTTAACAAGTACTTGGTGTGGTGCATCAACCTCAGTAAGAAACTGCCAACATTTTCATATAGAGAAACACGGCTTGAGTGTGGCTCGAACGAGTAACGATCAATAATGATACAATGGTATACGGCCGTAATAACTGGACAACGGAGGTGGTCCTATAATCTAGAATTGGGGTACAATAATTATATAATTCAATTAATACGAAACAGGGTAAAAACAAATGTTTCCGGCAATTGTCAGTTGGCGATATGCTAAGAAACCTAGTTTTCACAAAGTTATGTTAGCTTGATTGCGAAACAAGGTCACCCCGAGCCCTCATTCCTGGTTGAATCCATCTCTACTAGTGAGAGAGAAGAGTCAACATGGAATTGAAATGCCTTGCCTAAGTGCACAATCGTAACGGCTCCAGCGGAGCACGAACTCCGGGCCTTTCACACACGATGTCCACTAAGAAACAGTGAGCAATGGCAGGCATAAACATATAGAAGACCGGAAATAGTATATGATCGATATACAATTACAACAAATGTATGGACAGCATGGGCTGTTACTCAACGATATCTGGGCCCGAGGTTATGAACATTTTCTCCAATCTCAATACAATATCTGGCGTCTGAAACAAGTTCAATCAAATCAATGAAGCTTGAGTTTGAGACCTCCAACCCTGTCATCGTATTATATTCAACTCATGTGAACATTGATTTAGGTATTCCTCGATTTGTCTGGTTTGTTTATTGGGGAGGTGTTATACCAGTTAGGTCATATTTTGACTCTCCGACTGTTCATTGTGGAGAAGGACCCCGGGCGCACCCGGGTAAAACCACCTATCTTCCATAAGTCAGCTGAATATCTTCCTCGCATCACCGATAGCCAGTGAGATCCGAATCTACAGTGGTTAGTGGTTACGTCTTTGAGGTCAATGACCTTAACAACATGGCAACTGCGGGCGCGATATATTATTCGTAGAGTATTCATTTAATATACAATTGTATATATCGACATAGCAAGAGATATGACGTCATCAACAGGGGATCAATCTAAAATTGAACATGTGAATATGCATTCAAATACCGCCATCAAATAAGAACTCATCTATAACGCTTTTAGTTTTCCATTCCTGTCATTTAGTTTGTATCATATGTTGCTATGACATGTGGGTCGATCCACTGTTTTTCCAACATTGTATATCCCTGTGTTACTGGTTTCCGACGATGTAGTACATAATGGACTCCTATAGGTTTAGAATTGTCATACACTGCAAACATTTTTTGTCACCAAATAAACAATATTTTACCATTCATTCACAAAAATCTGGAAGAAAACCGATTGCTTAATTTTTGAGAAAAGTTGACAAAATAGCGGTACCTCATTCTCAGTAATCCGGAATGACGTCACATGTTTTCGCCGAACTGTGGAAATTGCCTACATCGCGAGCATTAGTATGTACGCAGAATTTCTTTTTTAACAAAACAATATAAATAAGGAAGAATTAATAACAGGCTTAATTCATCATTTTCACTCAAAATTCATTTGTTGGACAGCATTTTGTCTATACTGTATCTAAAACATTTAGTTTAACTTAGACAAACACACGGGGCATAAGAAGTCGTCACACCCCCCTTAATTACTCTGACTGGGTACATAACCGTAAATGGACCCATCCATTGAACACATCACACGGTGCCTAACAGAGAATAACTAGGTTTACACAACCATGTATATCAGTTGGAGAACCTCTGTGACAACACATGGACCTGATGGCGAAAAAAAGGTGAAAATCGATATTATTCATAATATAAGGACCCCTTGTGTGTAACAACGGACGAAACTCATCACACACGGAGCAGTGAGTCTATACTGACATTTTTATTCGTAAATATATTGGCGTGGCAGACGATGTATATGCCATTTTGGAGAACATATTTCGAATTTCTTTAAAAAATGATATTTATATGGCGACATAAAACGGATATACTGAAATTAGTGAAAACTGTGGTAGGTTTAAAGTTTTCACCGCATATCTACATGTCTGATCCCTATGCTCAGTTAGAAATAGATTGAAAGTGTGTGTGTTTTACGTTCATTTATCGTCGCTACCGGATGTCCATATGAGTGACGCCTCCTGAAGAGATTAGTCATTTTAGATTTTTGGAAGATAGTGCAATGATACAGAGAGATACCCATTCCAGAGTATCCTCTGGTTCTTTTACGTGCACGATGTAAAGCACCGACACGAGTACTCGGTTTAACGTCCTATCTGAAAGACTGTTAATTTTATTAGTGTCAGAGGGGGGATCGAACCTGCGATCCCTGGATTACCAGACCATCGTGTTTCCACTGGTCTACATATCTGTCTGTAGCGATTGGAAGTGTGTGTTTTACGTTTATTTATCGTCGCTACCGGATACCCATATGAGCGACGCCTCCTGAAGAGATTAGTAATTTTAGATTTTGGAGGATAGTGCAATGATACAGAAAGAGACCCATTACAGAGTCTCCTCTGGTTCTTTTACGTGCATGGTGTAAAGCACCGACACGGGACCTCTGTTTAACGTCCCATCTGAAAGTTTATTAATTTTATTTATGGTCAGACGCGGGATCGAACCTGCTACGCCTGGATTACCAGTCCAGCGTGTTAACCACTGGACTACAGATCCGTATGTAAGATTGGAAGTTTTTTATTTAAGTTTATTTAACGTCGATACCGGTTTCCCATTTGGGCGACGGGCAGTCTACCTAACAACACCTTTCCTGAGCAGGCTCCAGCGGTTAACCAGTACTTGGTGTACCAACCTCCGTAAGAAACTGGCAACCTTTTCATATTTATATAAATGAGACACGGTCTTAGCGGGGATCAAACCCGTGACAATCAGAAATGATAGATTACAGTGGTATACAAGTCAGCGACTTTAACCACTCGACCACGGAGGCTGTCTAGATTGGAAGTGTGTGTTTTACGTTCATTTATCGTTGCTACCGGTTGCCCATATGAGCAACGCCTCCTGAAGAGATTAGTTATTTTAGATGTTGGCAATGATACAGACAGAAACCCTTTCCAGAATCTCCTCTGGTTCTTTTACGTGCACGGTGTAAAGCGGTGTAAAGCACCGACACGAGACCTCGGTGTAACGTCCCATCTGAAAGACTGTTAATTTTATTAGGGTGAGACGGTGGATCGAACCTGCTATCCCTGGATTACCAGTCCAGCGTTTTACCACTGGGCTACAGATCCGTCTATTCTTGGAAGTGCACAAGGTATGTTTATCTATATTTCCAGTAACTGGAGCGTGAAATATCGCGTGATCCCTCGAAAAGCCGTTCTGGGCGAAAATTCTTCCCGTCGGGATGTAGTGTATGTAGATTATGTATCATATTAGAGCACAATACACTATGACTATTACAGTAAACTAAGCTGTAAATAATTGACGTTTATCATCGCTACCGGTCGCCCATATGAGCGACGCCTCCTGAAGAGATTAATCAATTTAGATTGTTGGAGGATAGTGCAATGATTCAGACATATACCGAATTACAGCGTACCCCCTTGTTCGTTTACGTGCACGGTGTAAAGCACTGACATGAGACCTCGGTTTAAAGTCATATCTGATAGACTATTAATTTTATTAGGGTCAGACGTGGGATTGAACCTGCTAAAAGTAAAATATGTGTATAAAACTAAATTACACAATGGATTAACAACATGGCCATGGTTATACAAGCAATTATAACAAGTAACAGTTACCTCCATATATTCGAACATCACAGAGAACTAGTTGCGTTGCTGTATTTGTCAGTTGTATCCTAACTTGGTTGCCTAAGTGTTCTGCGGCACATTTTGCAGTGATTGTTGTGGATCCTGGTACTGTACCGTCATGATTATAACACAGTTGTTGTGTCTCGGGATAGTACGCACTGTTCGAGAACTGATCTTCCGGAATTGTTTCAACGGACACATTAAACCCACTAAAGTACTCTGCAGATGTTAACATAGGTTACACAGTATTCCGATAAACATGTCCAGGAAAAAACATGTCAAGAATAATGGAACATATAAACAAAATATTTGTTGTTGGTTTTATTTAATATAAGTTTATTTAACGTCGCTACTGGTTGCCCGGGCAGATTTCCTAACATTGATGCCTTTCCTGCGCAGGCACCAGCGGTTAACCAGTACTTGGTAAGCATACGTCCACTATTTCATATATACATAGTGTGGATGTCTTGTATATAGTCACAAAGCGAGAACACAGTTTTCTTTGACAATTATGCTGTAGTAGGTTGTATATACGTAAATAGGCAATGTAGTCCCAATTACTAATATACTTAATTTTTCATTTTGGTAAAATTGATTTTCATGACAGGCAGTGTATAGATTTTGTGTTTTTTGAAAAATTATGTAACTTGAGAAGACTGCAGACTAGTTGATGTGTAGAACAGATGTGGTATAATAATTCACGCCATTGCAAACTGATGGTTGGTATACTGTATTATTTGGCGGAGGAATACAGTGTGTAAACACAGTGACGTTATTCACAGGCGAGCACTGGCTATTCAAAATTTGAAATATTCTTAGTGTGTTTCAGGCTGATTTGAATACCTCTTCACAGTGGATGTGGTATCCGAGGAAATGAAAGATTCGAAATATAAATGAACAGACTATATGTGTTTACTTTTTACTATGTATTTAATAGGTAATGTATATGTTGTTTTACAACCTAGTAGTCTTAAAAGGATGTGGCAAGGACATGTATGTCGTGCAGACGGTTCGGTAGTCCAGTAACACTTTGAACTGGAATCACAGGTTGGATCCCCCGTTTGATACTAATATTAACAGTCTTTGGTATGATACTTTATACACAGGTATCGCGTCAGTGCCTTACACCGTACACGTAAATGAACCAGGCGAGACACTGGAATGGATCTCTATTTGTATCAATGCACTATCATCCAACAAATCTAAAATGAATAGTCTCGTCAGGAGGTGTCGATCATATGGGCAACCGGTAGCGATGATACATATACTATTAGGGAAAACACACACACTCTTAATATGTAGTTGTTGACTAAGCCTGCCCCGGAAAGAATCATGACTCCCTTTACACGAGGTAAAATAAACGTGCTCCAATTAAATTGGGTTGACCTGGTGACCTATATTGTACGGGTAGTTGATTATTATCGAATGGTACAGACTGTCAGTCAAGGTATAGGTATAGTTTTCGCACACTATATTGGCTCACCCTAAAAATAGAATATAAATAAACACATTCGATATGTATTGAGTTCATTAAGTGCACGTGTTTGTACTAAAAAGCACATCATCTGGGATGGCTTTTTTAGCTAGCTGGCTTGGTGTGGGTTCGAATCCCAGGAGAGGAACTTCTATATTTGATATTATATCAAGAATATTATTTGTTTTATTATTTTGATTATTTTTTCTATATTATATTTATATATTATGTTTTATTTTTTAAATAAAGGTAAAACATATAGAGCAATTGTCTTTATTTATACAAATTTGTATTTGTAGAAAGCAAACTGGTTTGTACATGTATGTAGGCCTACCAAATGTACCACTAAATCACGTGCATATGGTTTTTCACGATCATATCATGAAGCGGGAAATGCTGGTTCGAGCCTATAGAAGTCCAACGCCGCGTATGCTGGGCGCAGTGTACAAGAAAATAATTAGGATGTCTGACAAAAAGATAACTCGTACTGTATGGTATGAACAGAACAGGTCAATAATAAGGAACGTGTTTCAAAGCTAAGATGCTGTCCAAACCCATCAGTAGTCCGTTAAAGCGTGCCAGCGCAATGATCAATGTGCTTACAATAATCTTCAATGTGAAATACACACCAAAGCCAAGGAGGCAGAGGTCTGACAAGATTGTTCTTGATGACTTTGATAAATGCGTGATTCGAAGAACAGTCAACGACATGTATGCCACCAAGAAATGTATACCAACCGTTAATAACATTTTACAAGAGTTAATGAAAGACATCGACTTCAAGGGCAGCAAGACAGTGCTAAGGCAAACCCTAAATCAGCTAGGGTTTACATGGAGGAAATGCTTTACCAATCAGAGAGTGCTGATGGAGAGACAGGACATTGTATTATTGCGAATACAATATCTTCAAGCAACCCAGAAAGCCAGAATGGATGGTCGTCCAATTGTATATGTGGATGAAACCTATGTACATGCTGCACATTCAGTACCGAAATGCTGTCAAAGCAGTAGCTCTGGGTTGAATATACCTTTCAAAAAAGGAGAGGGACTGATTGTTGTGCATGCTGGGACGAAGAGCGGGTTCATTGATGGGGCAGCGCTTGTATTTATAGCATAAACCAAGACAGATGACTACCACAATGAAATGAATGCCACCAAATTTCGAAAATGGCTGACGACGCAACTTCTGCAAAACCTGCCACCACACTCGGTGATTGTGGTCGATAATGCTTCGTACCACAACACCCTGGCAGATAGGCGACCACCAACGGCTACAAAGAAAGATGATATAGGAGAATGGTTGCAGGTGAGTATCCCTCTTTTACTGGATAAATTGTTATATCGCACAAATGCGTACAGCTCGTGTTTTGTCTGATTAGAGACGACTTTAATTAATGCTTACCTCTATCTCTTATCTTTTCAGAGACACGACGTCCAGTATAATGCAGATATGTTGAGAGCACAATTGCTGAAATTGTGCCAATCGACGAAAGTGGAACCATCATACCACATCAACAAGATGGCAGAAGAGTATGGGCATCGGGTTTTGAGATTGCCACCCTATCACGCGGATTTCAATCCGATTGAGATGATGTGGGCATATCTCAAGGGGTACGTCGCTAGGAACAACACTTGCTTCAAACTGGGAACAGTAAATACCTTAGTCGAGGGCTACTTGGCGAAACAGCATGTGGAGACGTGGGCGAAGTGTGTACATCACATCGTGGATGCCGAGGTACAGTACAGAAAGACAGATATAGCTGTTGATACAGAGTTGAACAGGTTAGTATACTCATGGCAAATAAATAAATTAACAATTAAATAATTAACATTAAATTCTTTTTAATTCATTCATTAATAAAATTTATTTTTCGTTTCAGGTGATTATCAATTTGGAAGAAACGGACAGCTCTGGAGCGGAAAGTGACGCCAGCACAGACACAGACCCACGTTTCGATGTATCTACCGCCAGTGGCAATGACAGCATGAAGGAATCTACAGCTACTGCGAATGAATTGTTTTGTATTGTGAATTTCAAATCAAATGCAATTATAAAAGAATAACAAATAAATGAAACTGAAAAAATTTAAGAAATTATCAAAATATTAAAACAAATAATATTCTTGATACAATATAAAAAATAGAACTTCCACTCCTGGGATTCGAACCCGCACCAAGAAAGCTAGCTAAAGTAATCTTGTTTCTGAAGTCAGCGTCTTAACCTCTCGGCCATCCCAGAAGATGTGCTTGCTAGTACAAAGACGTGCATTTATTGAACTCAATACATATCGAATGTGTTTATTTATGTTCTATATTTAGGGTGAGCCAATATAGTTTGCGAAAACTATACACGACAATATCGCAGGTATTTTCGTGAAAACCCAATATAGCGTGACAGGTAAATAGATGTTGCAATGTATGTGTTCTATATAAACCAAATTGATGTTAAACTCAATTTACACGTGACCTACCCAGATATATTGTTTATCTAAACATTGTTATCGAAATGCAATCAGATTTCATCTAAACCGTAGTGTGTAAACCAGAAACATCCGAGTGTCCAGATTGTCCTAGAACCATTGATTTACTCTGAAGTTGCACTAATGCAGGAACTACTTATGAATGCATCAGGTCAATTACCGATGTTCCAGAAGTAGTACAGTACTTGTAAGCAACACGCCATACTAACATGTTCCAATACTATGTATCATCTTACAGAGATATGTTTATAACATCTTAGTACTCCATCATGATGCATATACAGAACATTTAAAGGTTTACTCACGTAAGGACTCCGTGAGGGTGATAAACTCAAGTCCTCTAATGGTGGCCTTGTACGGTAAAAATACTCTCCACCACGGTGCCACTGTCCTTCTAGCAGACTCAACGTTTGTTTTGCTGCAGGTTGTTATGTTATTGTTGTTTGCTAAATCCGAGTACATGGCAGGACTCTTATTATCTAAGTGACGACTGCCTCGTCCTTCTGCTATATTATCTAAAATGAAGGCAGCTTTACTGGTTTCTGCGCATACACATGTCATTTTACATTATTTTCTGGAAGCGCTCGACACGTAGTGCCACGCACGATATTCTTGAATAACCACAGTCATGAAAGCACAGTGGTAGTGTGTTAGTTTAGTTTAAACATAGTTTATTTCAAACAATGATGCAACATATACAAATGTACAATTTACACAAATATTTACATACATGTATGAAAAAGGATTAGAACCGAAAGCTATAGCTTATAGAGGTCTGCTCCTATATTTAGATGTATATTATAATTACAATATGACAGAGTTTTAATCGTATATGAACTATTAATTGCAATTCGATAAAGATAAGTATAAAATTATATTAACCATGAACTGTAAACTATGGTAGTGTGTTCGTTACAGGTGTGAACTACTCGGAGTTCACGCCCCGCTGTAGCATTTACAAGTTTGTATCTATACAAGGCAATTCAAGTCCATATTGCATCTGCTCTCTCCCTCTTGGCCATGTATTCCATCAGGAATGAGGTTACAGGGGCGATTAAAAAAAACAAAAACAATGTATACACATTTATTTGAGCTCGATTGCGAAATAAGTTATTTCAACTTATATAAATCACTCTCGTATATTCCTGATGGAATCCAGCGCCACGAGGGAGAGAGAAGACGCAATGTGGAATTTAAATGCCATGCCTAAGGGCACAATCGTAAAGGCACCAGTGGGGCTCGAACTCCGGACCTTTTGCACCTGAAGCGAACGCGCATCCACTGCGAGCGATTTAACTAACCTACCTTAACTAAATTGTGTGTAAACTATACTGACATTATAAACAAACTGTGCACTTTTATATTGAGAGTTACCTTTTCGTTACACATTTTAGAATTATGGATGAGTGAAGAAAATAATCCTTTACACATTGCATTAATATACCCAATATTTCGGACATTTATATACCAAATCTGCCTATAGTTTTTTCTAAAAGGATATATGTAACGGTGTGTATGTTAACCCAATATGTGAGATCATATGTAGGCAGCACGGTTAGCTCATTCGGTAGAGCAATCGCCCTGTAAGCGAGAGGTCCCGGGTTCGAATCCCGGACTGGTTGCATGTTTTTCTAACCTGGTTTACATATAAATAAGGCAAGTTTGGTGCCAGTATATATTCTGGAACGGACTATATAATGTATATACTTAAGCCGTGGCTCAATATTATGTATGTAAACACTGACACACAACCTCAACAACCTTTGTTCATGGTTATAATCAATGTTCCAAGGATATGCCATGTTACAAAACGTGATCGGATGTCCCCGAACATGTTCATATGTTGTTGCTGAAAGTACGTATTTGAATACACTTATGGGAAATGGTATTCAGTTTCCACTGCATTCATATTACATTTTGTACAAATTCTTTGATTTCGTTCTATATTTGTATATCTACCATCTTATAAACATTTCATTAAATGAGTTTGACAATCATACCTCGTAAATATTTTACTACTGTATGTCCCGGTATTGTTAGAGTATTACCTTTGAATTAAATGTTGGAAAATTGACTGAAAACAAGAAGAAGCAAAAAGAATGTACGTATTGCATAGAATACTAGTATTTACGAATTCTGCTGACGCAGGCATTTTTCAATCAATGTATTCGATCTGTTTGTTTATAGTCGCTTCCACTGAGACACATGTGTGATTGGATATTCTAAGATGATTATTCTTCTGGGAACGTCCATCTATGGCCGATGTTACTATCTGATCGTACATGTTATCTTACACATGCTGGAAGCTCCTCCATTGCATATTTTATATACATTTATTAATGTAGCTCGATTGTGAAACAAGTTCTTACAAATTACATTGAACACTCCCGAGACCTCAATACCGAAATTCATTCCTCAATCAAAAAGTACTAATTAGTATGGTCAGGAAACGAAATGTCGTAATTAATAAATTAAGGTTCGGAGTTCGAGCCTAGCTGGAGCCGTTAAGATTGTACCCTTCGGCAAGGCATTTAAAGTCCATGTTGCCTCTTCTCCCTCTCTCTCTCTCTCTCTCGTGGCGATGGATTACATCAGGAATGAGGTCTCGAGAGTGATTAATATAAGTTGTAAGAACTTGTTTCTCAATCGAGCTAAAATAAATGTGTATAATCTAAGCGTCGTAATTCCGAAATGCACCCTATTAAAGCGAAGATGCAATATGCAGATTAGGATATTGTATGAGAAATCAATCACCAGAAGTATACACGATGTTCTAATCGGTAGGAAGCCTCCATTGTGAAATGAATACAGTGACACTCTTGTAGCTGGGACGTTGTGAGTTCGAGCCCCGCCATAATAACGATGGTAATTCCCTTATAGTCATAAAGCTTAAATCCATATCTGATAAACAACATCAATGCACACTGTAATGTTTCCATAAAAACATTCTTTCTGGGGACACCTCTATACCAGAAATGTCAAAACGATTTGACTGAGTTGTCGAGACGGCCACTATGAAATCAACTTCACAATCCGCTCCACCTCTATGTCTTACTGTCATTCAATACTACACGTCAATACTTCTAGATCTCATTTCTGCATAATGTATTCTATTCCATTTTCATCCTTATTTCCTTTTTCTATTTCTAAGCCCTTAGCTACCAATTTTCAGATATATATAAGTTCTGATCATTTTCAATGCTACGCAAATTTATTAAAATAGCCATATATACCTGGTACTATTTTTTAAATTTTATACAAATTTATTTTAGCTCGATTGCGAAACAAGTTATATCAACTTATATAAATCACTCTCGAGACCTTATTCCTGATGGAATCCATCGCCACGAAGGAGAGAGAAGAGGCAACATTTAAATGCCTTGCCTAAGGGCACAATCGTAACGGCACCAGTGGGGCTCGAACCACGGATCTTTCGCACCTGAAGCGAACGCGCATCCACTGCGCTATTACGACTTCCACATACCTGGTACTAACATCTAGTTCGCAATTGAAAGAATTACCGTATGCTTTTAGCTTCAAGTTCAAGCCACATATCACATATGTATGTGTCAGCATATTTCTGAATGCATATTGTGTTTTACGTTTATTTATCGTTACTACCGGTTGCCCATAATTATGAGCAACGCCTCCTGAACAGATTAGTAATTTTAGATTTTTGGAGGATAGTGCAATACAGACAGAGACCCATTGCAGAGTCCCTGCTGGTTCTTTTACGTGCACGGTGTAAAGCAGAGCCACAAGACCTCGGTTTAACGTCCCATCTGAAAGAGCTATTATTAAAGTTTTATTTATTTAACAATGATTGCGAAGCAAGATTTAGCAAGCTATATTAATCACGAACTCTCGTTGGCGAGGATGAAAGAGTAAATGTGGTCATTCGTGTGGGAGGAAACCGGAGTACCCGGAGAAAACCCACCTGTACGAGCTGGCACCTTCGTACAATCTCACATACTTCCCGGTCCGAGGATCGAACCCCTGCGCCAATCGGACAGCCTGTCAGTTATAGACAGTAGCGTAGACGATATAACCATTATTTAAATATAAATAAAATATATATTTAATACTGGTGATATGGGTCCCAATGTACCATATTTACGCGACAGAACGAAACTAGGCGAAATTGAACCCAGACTGTCATTTAGTATTTAATCAACGTTATTCTCGGTACCCAGATCACTATGCCCAGTGCACGGTCCCAGATTCATCACCATATATTACTTAGGTATTGCATTTGATCAGCCATTGTATTAACAAGAATGAAAATATGATTTGCATACAGCAATATATACTATTTTAGTCATAGTCAATGTAATATAATTATGTAAGTAATTTATGATAATGTCCATGTTACTTATAGCAAAGAGTCCGAATGAATATATAGTCTTTCAGGTGATGCATCAGCAAAATTCAAGGATAAATCAAGTGTCTGTTGAACATATACCAGTAGAAGCATGGTAAAGTACCAACGAGTATAGCGACATACGACTGTATTCATTGTACACACTGTATGGTAAGTATACTTTATAAATAAAGTAGTGTCGATCATCTAAATGTGGAATTTTAGTGTTATAGTGGTTCATTGACGCTTTAATACTGCTCTAACCCACACGATCCATCCGAGATACATTTCTGGCATAAGTTCAACAAAAGCGAATAACCTACACACAGAATAACAGAACGTATACAAAATCGTGCACATATCATGGTAAACAAGATAGCGCATCGATCAGCACCAATCATTGAATGTTGATTAACAAATTAATTGAACAAAAACCTATATTGAATGAATACATTATTACATAATTATGTACACGTTTACATACCATAGTCAACTAATACATAATATATACTCACTGTATTGACATCCAGGCCCAACCCATTCAAATCCACAACCGGATGTACATAGCCCTGTTTTGTCGTGGCATTGTTCTGTGTTCATACAGTGGCACAAAAACCGACAGTCTGGTCCGAACCGATATAAACCATTTGTGTCTACCGTACAATTAGCATCTGGAAATATACCATTTTACATGTAATAATGATAATTGCTACTCAAGTTCATTAGAGTTTGTTGATATAAATAATTTGTGTTTATTTAGTGAGTGAGTGAGTATTTGGTTTAACGGCGCATCAGCACAGTTCAGGCTATATCCCGCCGGGTTAGGTATATTGTATACAAGTGTTTATTTAGACTAAGTTTAAACTTTATTTATTTTACAACGATTGCATAGCACGTCTTAACAACTTATATTAATAACTCTCGTTGGCCGGATGAAAGCCTAAATGGGGTCATTCGTGTGGGAGCAGTAACCGGAGAAAGCCAACCTTTCCAATCTGGCGACCATCGTACTATCTCACATACTTCCCGGTTCGCATTGGTGAGAAGCGTATCGCGCTAACCACTGCGCTAATCGGACAGCCATTTATGTGTATTAGCGTTGTGCAAAAGATAGAAAAAACAAACAATATATTTGCACGAATAAATTATGTCATATATAAATTATTATAGAAATGTGTTATATAAATACATTTATTTATTTATATATATGACACCTTGTTAACCATGTAAGATTATGATTATTATGTATGATGTATAATCATCTGCTATTATTTTCGCGCCTAAAACAAATACTATTTTGACACCACCGAGTGCAGCTATGTAAGATAATCACAGCTTTTTTGATGACAGAGAAACATGTAATAATATTGTATAACATCACAGATGTTTGGCGCCGTAATGTCTGTTATAGTTGTTAATTCTGCTATTTAAGAAATGAAAAATGATGAAGAAATTAGTGCATTTGTATCCAACCATGGAGATGTTAAGGAAATATGTAACTCACTATTAGAATATAAACTGTTTCTATGATAGTTAGAAAAATTAATATTTAAAGAAGTATTAACTCTTAAATATTAAAGTCGTATTAAATACGTGAACGGAAGATAATTAGGCCTTTTAAGAAACGATTGTTTTGGCTAATATATCTATTGGAATAGTTTGATAAAGGAAGGAAATTAGTATAGTCATAGATCTATTATGAACACATTGAAATAGTGAGGCGAATAATAAGATACGAGATATCACGAATATATGATACATGTTACAGATCTGAAATAAATGAGAGTGTGGTAAATGAGATTATACAAAGGAAAATGATAGACTGTGTTGAGCTATAGTATATGAAGGACCGTAGAGAAACCCCCTAGACAACTCCAGCGAGTCTACGATAGGATAGACCCTGGTTAGAGCAGTGTTGAAGGACCGTATAGAAACCCCCATAGACAACTCCAACGAGTCTACAATAGGATATACCCTGGTTAGAGCATTATTGAAGGACCGTATTTAAACCCCATAGACAACTCCAGCGAGTCTACGATAGGATAGACCCTGGTTATAGCATTGATATCGGAAAATAGAATTAGGAAGAAAGAGAGTCTTGTGACAGCGTAAGATAGAAAATTAGTTCATTGAGTGATCACCGACATTTGTATGTCCACGAGTGGCGCTTAGTCATTTGTTTAAATAGATATTTCGGTGAGCACGAGATGAAATGAAATCCAATCTTACGCCCAGTCTAATAAACACATATCTTCTTTTCATTTATGATTTCCAATGACTTTGGCAAAATTAATAATTGTTTTCAAATTGTATTGCTTATAAGTGCACTGTCGGGAGCGTCACACAACCGCGTACTCACTTCTGTTAGTGTGATCATCTGTAATTAGAATATGTCTGGTATAAGTTTCAAGTTAGTTCCTGTTTGCAGTCATACTTACAATCTACAGACAAAACAAATTTAATATAATACATTACTTTATAATTAACTATTCGTCTTTATCAAAATTCACTAAAATACAAAAGTCCATCCAACCGCCGAGGAATACGTAAATCAAGCAGTGAGACAATGTCATCTTTCACTGTTTCAAAACAGATATATTTATTTATTTGAATATAATATTCGGCAATATGCCCATGAGCTCACATACATAGCGGGAGCCACGTAGGTAGGGATAGACCCAACCAATGGACCGGTTACACTCTGTGATTCACTTTTGAAAGTAAGCACAGTGTTTCGTATGTCATTTTGTTCATTTTTAAACCATATATGAACTCATGGTTATATAGATACAGTTGATTGTGT